>JANAVB010038138.1:0-70000 GCA_029216955.1 Iris pallida
ACAAAAACTTGCTAAATAAATTTGACATGGATAACGTCAAACCTATTGGTACACCTATGACAACATCTACAAAACTTGATAGAGATGAAAGTGGTACACCAACTGACGTTCGTAAGTATCAAGGTATGATTGGTAGTTTACTATAATAACTGTTAGTCGACCTTATATTATGTTTTCTTTATGCTTATGTTCTAGATATTAGGCTTGTCCTAAAGAATCACATGTGAGCGCCGTTAAGCATATCCTGGGATACCTTAAAAGAACTTTGATGGCTGTTCTTTGGTATCCAAAAACTGATTCGTTTGACCTGATAGGTTACTCAGACGCGGATTTTGTCGGATGCAAAGTCGATCATAAAAGTACCAGTGGCACATGTCATTTTTTAGGAAAGTTATTAGTCTTCTGGTTTTCTAAAAAACAAAATTATGTTGCATTATCAACAACCGAGGCTGAATATGTAGCCACAGGACGTTGTTGTGCTCAAATTTTATGGATGAAGTAAATTTTGGAAGACTATCAGTTATCGTTTGGCCACATCCTTATCTACTGTGATAACACTAGTTCTATTAATCTCATAAAGAATCATATATGTTATTCTCGCACTAAACACAGAGAAATTATACATCACTTCCTTAGAGATTATTTTTTACAGAGAGAAATTAAGTTAGAATTTGTTGACACTGAACATCAACTAGCTGACATCTTCACTAAGCCCCTAGCTGAATATCGTTTTAACTTTATACGAAAAGAACTAGGAATTTTTGATGTTGAAGTTACATAATTAAATATTATTTGATTAAGACTCATAAATTCGTAGAAATTATTTTGGTTATAAGCCGAAAGGGCCCTACTGTCACATAGGTGTAAATAATCTAAAGCGACACGGTGTACCAGTCTTCGGACTACCGCTAGCTGGGATCCGGACCCTACAGCTAACCCAAAATATTCGATACGATTTATGTATTTTAATTAATTAATAATAATTATTTGTTTCAACAAAATTATTTCTAATTAAATTCGCATTTATGTTAAAACTCTATCACACACTTTCCAAAGTCTGTCCTGATTACCTAGGGACCGAACTTGGTCAAATTTCTGGCCAAACTCAGACCGAACTTGGACAGCGTTAATCCGAACAGAAGCTGGACAGTCGGGTTTCCCCTTATTTAAACCCTTAAATTATCATCTTCTTCACCAAGCTACCCTACAACTCCACCAAAACTCCTAACCCTAACCTCCAAGTTCTCCTTCGTCCAAGCTTATCAAGCTATCAAACCTTGGATTCGGAGCTCTCTCGAGGTTCTCTTCTACTTTCTACCATCAATTTCGGTATATTTTCACTCTTTCCATCTTTTTTAATTTCTTATGGCTCCTAAATTTCATCATTCTTCCAAAAAAAGAGAAACGTTGATGAAGGTTCATCATCGACTCCTCACGAGGCGGCCTTATTTTCTTTGTTTAGTCCCTCCAAACCGGATGGTGATTTCTGTGATGATTTCATTTTTGTATCACAAGATGCATCCAATGAATGGTTTAGTGACTTTCATCAAAAAAAATTTGTCCGAGTTGTCCTATCAACTTTACATTATTTTCTTATCACGTCAACATTTTTTTAACACTTTGAGTTACTAGATTTAATTCAATCTAGTTTTCCAATTTCTTTAATGCAATCCGCATGTTTTATTGCAATTTATCGGTCACTAACGGCACGATTAATTCAAAAGTTGGCAGAATTGACATTGAGTTTGAGGCCGGTGCTTTGGCAATTATGCTAAACATTTCCAATGTTGGGAAAGCATTAGTTGATATCACATCGGTGCAATTTTCTGTTGGGACAACTTTTGATTCATTTCCTGATTCGTTATGTGCACCACATCCTCGACCTCAAGGCACTCTTCGTCCTAGACACTTGAACAACTACTTATATGACCTTCATAGAATGGCATTTTCTACCATTATTCCAAAGAATACAGCCACTGATGAGATTTCATATTTGGAGCATTTTCCTATCTATCATCTTTATTTCCATGTCCCCTTCAGTCTTTCTAAGACTATCATCGCCGCTATAGAAAGGTGTCACAAGAAACCGCAACGACTTCTCTATGCGATGTATCTGCCTTACATATTTCATTACTTTAAGATTATGCTTGAGGATTGTCCACAGGATGGTGTTCCTGCTTATCTTCATGAGCATCGTCGTACTGCTCATGCTCCTACAGTTCAGGCTTCTCCACCTCCAGTTGAACCATCAACTGCTGACTCCCATCCTACTCATCCTCCAGGTGGTGTTACTCTTGAGTTACTTCAGGCTCTCATGATGGATCAGTTTTGGTCCATAGACTTTCGTACCACCCTTCAGCTTCAAGCCATATCCAACTCTGTGTGGGATGTTTCATATAGCCCTGCTCACAACCCTGGCGGTCCTATTCCCATGGTTCGCGATCCCACAAGACTTGGGTATCGCATTAATGATCCAGAAGCTCAACAATACTTTGACCCTGCTGCTGCCCGTTATGGTCCCAACCGTTCTGTTGAGACAGGTCTTTCCAGGGTGGCAGGTGTTGCTGCTGCTGCTGATGATGATGAGGATGACGATTGATAATATGTTTCCTCGTAATAGACCATCACTAGTTATGTTTTAGTTTTTTTATGACTATGTATTAGTGATAAATGCTTATTTCAAGCATTATCCGTTTCAGTTTATTTGACTAGATGTATGGACTTTCTACTACTTCAGTTTATATCAGTGTTTCCTATTTTCAGCAGTTTGCATTATTTAATGTTAATCATTAATATTATGTTCCACTATCAATTGTGCTGAGTAATGTTATTAGATCGTTCTGTCATTTTGCTTATGTGACAAAACTGGGGAGTAATATGGATATATACTTAATTTAAAATATAAATGTGATGTGATTCCTTACCTTACATTACTCTATCATATTGTTGCTATATTAACAAGTTTGAAGCTCTAATATTTTTTGGAGTTCTTGTTTTCTAGACTTTTTTAGATAGTCATTCTATGTGTTTTGTTACGGGGGAGTAACAAGACTTGACCATACATTACGAAGAAGCAAATACATTGTACCAATATTCAAGGCCAAAGCTACTTCCCTACCTTCTGCACCGCATCAAGTCTTCTACCAAACCGAGCTGAACAACTTCTTAAGTATCAATCGTAGTTTTGTCAAATTATCAAAATCGGAAAGATTATTGGCCCATTGAGCCGTGATTAAACCGATTTCGATAATTGACTTAAACTCTGAGCTCGATATGAAAAGAAACAAAAGACCGCAGATTTCGTCTTAACTGATTTTTTTTCTATTTTATTATGTATTTTTCTCTTTATTAAGTCTAGATAGTTGTGCGTCAGGATCACTGGTATTTAGAAGTCTATCATGAACCAAAAACAAACCTACCTTTGATCACAAGCCAAACCAACATCCAAAAGTCTATCTAAACCAAAAAAAAACTCTGAAACCTTAGCAACCGAACTCGGGCCGAGCTCTGCTCGAACTCGGACCGTATTTTAAATATTATTATGATAATTATTTGCATGATTGAGATTAGATTATTTTTAATTTAAATATTTATTTGATTTAGAAGGATTATCCAATCGAACTAATATTCCTTATCGAACTAGGAAATTAACCTCCTATATAAGGAGAGCTCCTCTCTACTTTTATCTCACAACCCAACATTTGGTCCTCACGCCACAACCATCAACCATAACCATCATCCACCATAGCCATCGTGCATCGTGTCCGTGTCCATGCCATTCCATTATCTTCCCTATTTTCTATTACATTTATATTCACCGTTGCCGTGTCCGACACCCGGACACCCCCTCCTTCGATCGTGTCATGCAGGACACAGAATCCATAGACCCTGTCGTGTCCAACAAATTTGGACACGGTGACACAGCCAAAAGACTCAACCCTAAATCGCAAACATTACCCAACTGCCTGTGTCCACCCACCATGGGATTCTCCTACTGCCCAACCCCCAGCTCCTTCCCGTTCCGGCCTTTTCCTGTAGCCATCACCCCGCCACCTCCTGCCAAGACCCCGACCACACCATAACTCAACCTCCCCATGCGTCGTTGTGCAGCTGCGGAGAGCTACCACCGTCGCCACGTGCACCCTCGGACACCACCACCATCAAAGCCAAGACAAAAGGAAATGAAAACCGAACACCTACACCTACTCCGCCGTCACATACCTTCCCCCACCGCGCATCGGCCGCCCTCGCCGCCTCGACCCGAGTATGGCGAGAATCTCTCTCCCTCGCGACGTGTAAGCGCCGAGACCTCCACTCGGATCCACCCATCACCATCGCAGCGTCCCTCCGGTGGGTGGACTCCAGCGAGACGAGCTGTCGTTCCTCGCCAAGCACGGCGAGCTCTCTACTGAACTTTCTCGGACCCGTTCCCTTTCCCCTCTACTCTCCGCGCACTTCCCTTTCTCTTCCAGATCGAAACGCTCGAGTCGACGAGCCAAACCCTTCACTTCCCGACCCTCTCCTTCTTCTCGTGTCTTCTTCTTCTTCATTTTGTTATTTTCTGAGGGAGAAGCTCTCTCTCTCCAATTAATTTCAATTAATTCCAATACACTCTTTCTTGGTTTCCGCTCACCTCTCTCTCTTAATGCTATCCCTTCCTGTAAACGAAGTTTTCATCCTGATTGTTTCTATTAGATGTATATTAATGTATCAAGAGAAGAACAATATCGAATTATTATTTTGTTACTATTTTATTAATATGGTGTATATATAGTGTATTCAGCAGGTAATAGTGTTATTACTATACTATATATATACATTGTTATAAATATTATTATGATAATTATTACCATACTAATTTGGTTCTATTAAATATATATATTAATTGATTTCCTAAAATAAGGTAACAAAGCAAAGTTTCTGCTTGACTATATAGGTGATTTCAAAACTGATTCGAAGCTTACTATGTTGTTTTATGGCATTTTAAAATATAGTCTTTGACCTAACACTCTATTTTGACTAAATTGGGTTTTATCCCTAAAATATATTCTTAACATATTTTTTTGTAATATTTTAAATGCAACTATTTTTGACCTAGAAAAATTATTATAGTATATTTTTATCTAATTAAGTTATGGTTTTGATCTAAAATAGCTTACTAGCTTTTCAAACGTATTTTTCTAAAGAATTTGATATTATGAATTATTTCCAAGCATCATAAATATTTTCTAAAATAGATACATATATTATTTATGAATTTCTCTTCGATCATAAATCCTTGATCGTGACTAATCGTATTTCTTTTCTTGTGATTCTGAAGTTCTCCACATCGACCTTAGCTAATCAGACTATCTTGGACCCAACGAGATTATCGGTTTCACCAGCAAAAGATCCCAAGCGAGTACATTCTCTGATAGTTTTCATACTTGATAATTCTATGATTCATGTATTTAGTATTATTTTACATTAATTTTTTGTTTGATTCTTGACACGATGGTTACACGGAGTAGTATATTATGGATTCATTTTGAGTACATTGTTCATACTAGACTGGCTTATCAGGACCCTTTTGCATGCATTCATCTGGTCTTACATCTTGATTTACATGTCTTAACGTGAATCCATGAGTCGGGTGGAGAAATAATTTAGTAGACATGTGAACATTTCCAAATCAGGAAGCACTCCTTCAGGTCTATTCTGGAACAATAGCGCTCGTACACTTCACGTGTGGTGCACCGTATTTACCCCTAGCCGTTTACATGTCGAAAGTGGTATTTCAATACACTATATAGGTACAATCTTTCTTGTCCCACTTTATATATAGCTGGTTGCATGTCTTATTTGCTTTATTGTTGTTCTCACTTACTTGTCATTATTACCATGCTCATTTGCTTTTACTCTATGTTCCGTTCCATGATTCTATGTTTATCTGTTCATCATATTTTTCATTATTATTTACTTTTTATAGACTTTGTCAATTATTGGAACTGCTGTTAGAAATGTACTTGTTCCATTCCTGACTGGAAACCATTTTTCAGATTAATCGCGGCTACTCTTTGCATTAGATCTTTGGGAAGATACGTGTATATTGGAAGCCCGAACCTAAAGACTAGTTAGATAGTTGAGCTGGTAACAAAGTTTAAGTTAGTTGTTTTCTATTTATGAGACACTGTATTTTGATTAAATGTAAACTTTGAATGTTGTAAATTGATTTAGTTTTGTGAACGAGTAAATAAATACACTATTTTATGAGCACTTGTTTATTGGGGACTTGACAGCATTCTACCGTCGACACTGCAGCGTAGGCTGGACTTGTGCACGCACTCGTATCTCGAAGGCGAGTACGGGTCGTGACAAATTTTTTTGGTGCTCCATGCAGGTCATTTTTTGCAAATTGTGCGAATTCATAGTCGTACCATATTAGTCGTTCTACTACAAGCCTGCGACTACGAAATGCTCATTCACAATTAGGTTGATTTGATTTTTGGAAAGTGACTAGGCCTAGGACTAGGTATACCGTGGGTGACCCATAGGTTTATTTTGCCTCGATTGCATGGGTAGTTAAGTTGGTTAGATAGGCTTACATCACTACGATTGGGAGACTCCTCTAAACAACGTCCGCTGATCTTATTTTCCTACTTATCTAAAATTTGTCTGTATTCATCATATTCTATTTATAGGTTTTTTCTATTGAATCTTACATAATATTTTAACCTTTTAGGGTTCAAGGTCATAACCTAAAACTCCAACGACAATCCATATCTATTTACTTCTTCCATTTCCATCGTAATTGATCAATGTTCTTATAAAAGGATCTTTCTTTTCTTTCCATCTATTTTATTTTCTTATTATAAATTACTTACCTTTTTCACCGATCTACCAAGTCCGTCTATCCTAGTAGTCCTTAAATTTCGAGGCAAAATTTTTCTAACGTGGGTAGATTTGTAAATCCTCTTCCTGAATTTTCAAATTTTTTATTTTTTATTTATTTATTTTAATTATTGTGTTTAATGGTAATTTTTCTTCGAAACTTTGTGAATGATATGTTATGCTTAATTCTTTTATCAAAACTAGTTTTAAATTATATATTTTGAGAAGTGCTAATTTACTTTAATAAAAATATTTTGTTAAATGATATTATTGGAATTATGAAAGACGTTGGTTATTATTTTGGATTTTATTGAAATTGGTTTCAAAAATGGGTTTAAAAATCACACGTTTTTTGGAAACATTAAAAAGATTTTATCGAAGTATTTTTTAACTAAGCTTTGGATTTATAAAAATATATTTTAAATTGTTTTGATAATATCGTTATTTTTAAACTACTAGGATGATTATCATTTGAAATTAGATTACATAATATTAAATATTGTTTAAATTATGGTAGTAATCAACTATTTGATTTAGATTTCAATGTATAGGATTTAAATTGTTTGATAATATCGAATATAAAATTTAAATATTATTATGATAATTATTTGCAGGACTACGTTTAGATTGATTTTTAATTTAAATGTTTATTTGATTTAAACGAAAGGGAAGGATTATCCAATCGAACTCTTAGTCCTTATCGAACTAGGAGATTAACCTCCTATATAAGGAGAGCTCATCTCTACTTTTCTTTCACAACCCAACCTTTCGTCCTCACGCCACAACCATCACCCACAAACCATCATCCACCTTAGCCTTCGTACATCATGTCCGTATCCAGGAAATTCCATTATCTTTCCTATTTTTAATTACATTTACATTCACCATTGTCGTGTCCGACACCCGGACACCCCCTCATTTGATCGTGCCACGCAGGACATAAAATCCATAGACCCTAACGTATCTAACAAATCTGGACACGACGACACAGCCAAAAGTCTCAACCCTAAACCCTAAACATCACCCAACTACCTGTGTCCACCCACATGGGATTCTCCTACTGCCTAACCCCCAGCTCCTTTCCGTCCCGGCCTTTTCCTGCAGCCATCACCCTGCCACCTCCTGCCAAGACCCGACCACACCACCACTCAACCTCCCGGGCGCCATCACACCGCTGAGGCGAGCCACCATCGTCGCCGCTTGCACCCTCAGCCACCACCACCATCAAACCCAAGACAAAAGGAAAATAAAACCAAACACCTATGCCACCGCCACATACCTTCATCCACCGCGCATCGGCCGCCCTTGCCGCCTCGACCCAAGTCTGACAAGAACACCTTTCTGCCGCGACGTGCGAGCACTGAGACCTCCGTTCGGATCCACCCATCGCCACCGTCGTGCAGCGTAGTGCCCCACTCTGTGCACCGTTGGCCAGTACCGTCACCACAGTAGCCTCCTTCCAGTGCGTGGACTCCGGTAAGACGAGCTGTCGTGCCTCGTCGAGTGCGACGAGCTCTCTCCCAAACTTTCTCGGACCTGTTCACTTTCTCCTCTCCTCTTCGCGCTCTTTCCCTTCTCCTCAATCTAAAAAAGCTCGAGCCGCCAATCCAAACCCTTCACTTCCTGACCCTCTCCTTTTTCTCTCGTCTTCTTCTTATTCTTCAACTTCTTCTTCTTCCTTTTCCTATTTTCTGAGAAAGAAGCTCTCTCTCTAATTAATTCCAATACACTTTCTCGGTTTTCGCTCACCTCTCTCTCTCTTAGGCCTCGTTTGGTTCACGGAAAGGAAATCAATTCCCATGTATTTTCCATGGGGATGGGAAAGTAAAATTCCTATCAAATTTTCTTTCCAGTGTTTGGTTGGTGTAGGAAAGGAAAGGAAAAAAATATATCATTATTCCAATAATATCCAATGTCAACATAATTATAATCAACAGAATACGAAGAGTTAATTGGTAAAATAGATAATAAATTAAGGCTATTTTTGTCAATGTTTGGTAATTAATGTTGGAAAAGGAGGAGGGAAAATGAATCCCATGGATCATGAGAGGAATCATTTTCCCTCCTATTTTCCTCCATGTTAGGAAAGTGTTTCCCAAATTTGTGGCTACCAAAAAGAAAAGGAACAAGTTTCCTTTCCGGATTCCTTGAATCCGTGAACCAAACGAGGCCTTAATGTTGTCCCCTCTCCCTGTAAACGAAGTTTTCATCCTGACTGTTTCTATTAGATGTATATTAATGTATCGAAAGAAGAACAGTATTGATTTATTATTTTATTACTATTTTATTAGTATGGTGTATATATAGTGTATTCAGTAGGTAATAGTGTTAATATTATACCATATATATACAATTTTTATAAATATTATTATGATAACTATTACCATAGTAATTTGGTTCTATTATATATATATATATATATATATATATATATATATATATATATATATATATATATATATATATATATATATATATATATATATATATATATATATATATATATATTTTATATATATATATATATATATATATATATATCATAAAATAATGTAACAAAAGCATAGTTTCTGCTTGACTATATAGGTGATTTCAAAACTGATTCAAAGCTTAGATATATTATTATGTTATTTTATGGCATTTTAAAATAGACTTTGACCTAAAACTCTATTTTGACTAAATTAGGTTTTAGCCCTAAGATATATTCTTAAATATATTATTTTACGATATTTTAAATACGACTATTTTTGACCTAGGAAAATTATTGTAGTTTATTTTTATCTAATTAAATTATGGTTTTGATCCAAAATAGTTTACTACATTCTCAAATGTATTTTTCTAAAGTATTTGATTTTATGAGTTGTTTCCAAGCATCATAAATATTTTCTAAAATAGATACATATATTATTTACGAATTTTTCTTCGATCATAAACCCTTGATCGCGACTAATCTTATTCATTTTTCTTGCGATTACGAACTTCTCCACATCGATTCTAGCCAATCAGACTATCTTGGACCCAATAGGATTATCAGTTTCACCAGAAAAGGACCCCAGGCGAGTACATCCTCTGACAGTTTTCATACTTTATAACTTCTAGGATTCATGTATTTCGTATTATTTACATTGATTTTCTGTTTGGTTCTCGACACGATGGTTACACGGAGTCGTATATTATGGATTCATTTTGAGTACATTGTTCATACTAGACTGGCTTATCAGGACTCTTTTATATTCATTCATCTGGTCTTACATATTTATTTACATGTTGTAACGTAAATCGATGACTCGGGTGGAGAAATACTTTAGTAGACATGTAAACATTTCCAAATCTCCTAGCACTCTCTCAGGTCTATTCTAGAACGATATCGCTCGTACACTTCCCGTATGGTGCGCCGTATTTACCCCTAGCCATTTACATGTCAAAAGTGGTATTTCAACACAATGAAAGGATCTTGTGTTTGTTTTTATGTCCAATTATCCACCCACAAAGTTCCAAGCGATTTGGCCAGGGGCGTCTGTTCTACAAAAAGGTGTCCAGAATAGACCAGTTCTGTTGTGAACCAATTTTCATCCACTTTCGGTCTACTTAGACCTTCCCTATATTTTTGGTAAGAAACTAGACTTTCTAAGCTTTCCAACGCATATACTTTTGCAGTGTTTTAGTTTCGTTTGTTATTTATTATAAATCTGGATTTCAACGTAATCTCGAAACACCAAAATTCATGAGTTCTACGTGTCCAATTGATTTGAAACTTTGTATACCATCTCCAAATTAATTGTTGTGCATATTTTGATATGAAAAACATATTTTTACCTATCAATATTTTTTTAGAATTTAAATATGTTAAAAATATTATTGTTTTGGGAATGAAACTATGAACCAAATCAATGAATATTGATGACGGATCAATATGAGATATTGGTACCTATTTTTTATGAATAGAATATAGTGAATTTTATTATAAAATATTTTTAACTATTTTTTTAAAATTAAATATGATATTTTTATGTTATTAAAATATTACTTTAGTGGGAAGATTTAATGCTATATATGTTAGATTGAGTCAGGTAGTTAACGTGAACAGTATAAATATGTGACCAAAGCCCACTATGCAAAGATATGTGTGGAACTCGACCTCACCTCCGAAGCCCCCAACCATATCCTCCTCGAACTCGGCAACCAGACTCACATCCAGCAAATCATCTACGACAATCACATAATATTCTGCTCCCACTGCCATCTGCGCGGCCACCTCTCAAAGCATTGCTTCCGCCTCCATCATGAGCTTAAGAAGAAACCTGTGCGAAAAGAATCCCACCCCAAAGGGGACAAGCATCATGAGATCGCCCAACCCCCATTGCTCCCACTCTCGAACTCCCATACCAGGTTCAACTCCAGTGAAGGCAAAGGCATATCTGGCAGAAGCGCCTACCTGGACAAGGCGGTTATCCCCCCCACCCACCAAATCTCCTCCTTTCAAATCAGTTCAACGCCCTTGATTCAGAAGCGATCTCATCCGGGGACGCCGGGTCGGTGGAAGTTGTCCACAACACACTTAAGAGATACGCCAGATGCTCGGGTCAGAAGGTCAACCCGAAAAAAGTGTCATCTACACCCATCACAAAATCGGGAGAGAGCACGCGGCTAGCCTATCCAACACATCCTCCTTCCTCATCAAGCATCCCCCTTTCCACTACCTTGGATGCCCCCTCGTGTACGGTAAATCCAACGCCGGCATTTTCGAGAACCTAATCAACCGCATAAGGAAAAAACTCGAAGGTTGGCATAACGCCACCCTATCCCCCGAAGGTAAGATCATCCTTATCAACCACGTCCTTACATCCATATCCATCTATACCCTGGCCGCATGTTCCCCACCCAAAAAAGTGCTCTCCTCGATCGAGAGCATCTTTAGCAACTTCTTCTGGGGGCACAGCGGCGGCAATGACAAGCACCATTGGGCTAGTTGGGATACTATGCCTCGTCCTACAGGGGAAGGGGGCCTGGGATTCACCAAACTCTCCCATATCGTTAAAGCCTTTTCGATGAAACTGTGGTGGAAGCTCCACACGAGTCAGAACTTATGGACCAGATTCATGAAGGCCAGATACTTCAAGCACATTCACCCGACGACGGCCATCTCGAACAGCAGATCCTCCGCGGCTTGAAGACGCATTCTCATCGGTCGATCTATTGCCGAGCCCACAATTCGCCTTCAGGTGGACAACGGCGATTCCTCGTCGTTCCTGGAACGATGGGTTGGCGACACCTTGCTTCTCAACATCTTCGCTGCCCCTTGCAACAGCACAATCAAGGACTTGTGGGACCCCACAGACAATAACTGGAACTGGAACCAAGTCCGGGTCTAGGCCGGACCAGAAGCGGTCGACAACATCCGTCGTAGCGGATTGAGGATTGGTTCGGACGCGGACAAGCTCCAGTGGAAGCCCGCAGCCTCCGAATCATTCTCGGTTCGATCGGCCAGAAAGGTGATCCTAGGTAATGCCACGCCCTCTCCAACAGTCGCAGCCTTCTGGCAGACTTGCATCCCCAAGTAGTGGTCCTTCCTCATGTGTAGAGCCCTGTACAACATCCTACCCACGGATGACACTCTCAATACTATCGGATTCAGCCTTGCGTCAGCATGCACATGCTGCTCCGAGCGCCAATCGAAAATCGTCGACCACATCCTCTGTCAGGGGGACCTTTCTGTCAAGACATGGAGAGTTCTTTCCCACCGCTGCAGAATGTCTCTAGGGAGCAACAACTTCCCCGATCTAGTTGCGGCCTGGGCATCCGCGTCCCACGGCCTCCAGATCGTAGCGGCGACTGCGACATGGGTTATCTGGAAAAATCGCAACAAGGCGAGATATAAAGGCCACCAATACTCCGCAGACCAGCTGATTTGGGAGACCATTCGGCAGTGCCGCAAGCGGAGCTCTCTCTGTTTGCATGGCCAGACGATATTCTGGCACTCTCTTCAATCCCCGGCTTAGCCGTTTTGGTTCCTGTTTTTCCTTGTTTTTTGAGAGTATACGTGTATAGGCTTCGACATTTTGCGCCTTCTGGTATACTTGTAAAAGTTTCGGCTTTTTAGGTCTTATTGAATAAAATGGGTAGTTCCAATATATATATATATATATATATATATATATATATATATATATATATATATATATATATATATATATATATATATATATATAAAAATATATATATATATATATATATATATATATATATATATATATATATATTGAGCCAATTTTCATCCATATATATATATATATATATATATATATATATATATATATATATATATATATATATATATATATATATATATATATATATTTTATATATATATATATATATATATATATATAAATATATATATATATATATATATATATATATATATATATATATATATATATATATATATATATATATATATTGAGCCAATTTTCATCCATATATATATATATATATATATATATATATATATATATATATATATATATATATATATATATATATATATATATATATATATATATGGATGAAAATTGGCTCAATATATATATATATATATATATATATATATATATATATATATATATATATATATATATATATATATATATATATATATATATATTTTCTTTTTTTTTAATTTTACTATATATATATATATATATATATATATATATATATATATATATATATATATATATATATATATATATATATATATATATATAGTGAGCCAATTTTCATCCACTTTTGTGGCATTTCGACCTTCCCTATATTTTTGGTAAGAAAATAGACTTCCTAAGCTTTCTAACGCATATAATTTGCAGCGTTTTAGTTTCATTTATTATTATTAAAAATTCAAATGCTTCATCGTAATCTCGAAACACCAAAATCCATGAGTTCTACGTGTCCAATTGATTTGAAACTCCATATACCATCTCCAAATTAATTGTTGTGCATATTTTGATATGAAAAACTTATTTTTACCTATCAGTATTTTTTTAGAATTAAAATATGTTAAAAAATTATTATTTTGGGAACAAAACTATGAACCAAATCAATGAATATTGATGACGGATCAATATGAGATATTGGCGCCTATTTTTTATGAATAGAATATACTAAATTTGATTATAAAACATTTCTAACTATTTTTCCAAATTAAATATGATATTTTTATGTTACTAAAATATTACTTTAGTCGGAAGATTTAATGCTATATATGTTAGATTGAGTCGGGTAGTTAATGTGACTAGTATATATATATACATACATATATATATATATATATATATATATATATATATATATATATATATATATATATATATATATATATATATATATACATACATATATATATATATATATATATATATATATATATATATATATATATATATATATATATATATATATATATATATATATATATATATATTTCCAAATATATCCACTAATAGAGAATGTTGTTTCCCAGCTGCTGTGTTTCCCAGTCGCTGCCTTCCCTTCCGGGGAGCCCCTAGGTTCCCCCCCCCCGCCTGCCCTCCCCACCCATCCCCACTGGTGCCCGATGGCACCACCTTGGCCAGAGGAAGTTCTGGCCCCTCTTCTTCCACCTTCCCCCTTGTTATTCCTCCGCATTCTTCATCTTGCGCATCCCTCCCCCTCCCGAACCTGCTCGGCAGCTCAGCCTCCTCCAACCTTTCTCACCCGCCACCCACTAGCCTCAGCCCCCCTCCTCTTTCGGACTGGTGTAACCCCATCTCTCCCTCCCAGCGGGACCTTCACCATATCTTGGACGCAGTCCCAGGTAGTAGCCAGGCTGCCCCTCTCTGGGTTGGGAACACCCTGGCGTTCGATCCTCGGTTGGCGCCTCTTTCCCTTTTTAAAATTTCAAAAGGGCCTGCTGGTCCTTCGGGTTGGGAGCCCTCCTGAGGTGCAGGCATCGGGTCCACCAACGCCTGGCCTCTCGTGTTTGTTGGTAGCTATTCCCCACACGAGAGGGACCCACCATCTCTGTCCCATCCAGCGCGTACGGCCCTCTTTCCCTCCTCTCCCTTTGGTGGGTCCCATCTAGACACCTCTGCAGGCCTGTGCGGAGGGACAGACCCTAGCTTTTACGCACAACACTATCCTTCCCCTTACGCTTGGCCCCTAGGGGACCCGCTTGCTCGAGAGACATTCGCGTATTATCCCCCAGCCCACCTTCCGTATTTTTCCTCTCTCACCTTTCGCGTAATTCATCCACTCATTCACCCGCGTATTATCCCCTCAATCTCCCCGCGGTCTCGGATGGGTCCCTCCTCCCTGCTTCCTACACTTGCCCCTCTCCCGTTGTGCCCCCTGTCCACTACGCCTCTTCCTCCTATCCGAGTTCCTCGCAGTCACCTTGTCCTGCTTCCCTGGCCCCTCCACGTCCGAGTTCCCCCGCTGCTCCCCTCCCTCCTCCCCTTCCCCCCTGGCCACCGGGTTGGACCCCGCACCTTCTGGCCCGGAGACCTCCGCTCCCCGAGTCCCTGTGGCCTGCCACCCCTCGTCCCTAGTGGCCCCGCCCGCCTTGTCCGGCAGAGACTCGGGGGTCCCAAGTGTAGGCCTTTTAAAAAATGACAGTCACGCTGAGTTGATCAGGACAGAGTCAAAGTCACGCTCAGTTGATCCAGACAAAATTTACAAATCACGCTGAGGAGACAGCTCATCATTTGTCAGAAATTTCATCATAACTGACAGCACGACAGTCGAAGAATGTTTCTTCGTATGCCACGTATGCACAGAACTCGAGAGATCACAGCCGACTATTGCGTGACTTTCGAAATCTTCTTCAGCAAGACTCAGCCTTCGTCAAGTTGGTGTACCAAAAGAGCTTCTTGTCATTTAATGCGACTGACAAAGCAATCACTGTCAGAGATTTTGTGTCAGTCGATGCACGCCAAATTAAGACAGCTGGCAGTCTTATCTCAAGTCTGCGTGTATTATGAGATCTTCATCTCAAGTTTGCGTGGATTCTGAAGTTTTCTTCCTCAAGTCTGCGTGGATTTTGAAGCTTTTTGCCTCGAGTCTGCGTGGATCCTGAAGCTTCCTGCCCCAAGTTTGCGTGGATTTTGAAGCTTTCTGCCCCGAGTCTGCGTGGATTTTGTCTTCAACAAGTCTGCGTGAATTTTATCAAATTGGAGTACGTGGCAGCCATGCCACTGATCTCTCGCCTGCGTGTCCTGTAACTTGCACACGACTCATGCATGATCGCCATGTGTCCAACAGTTACAGGCCACGTCCAGTAACTTCTCACAACCTTGCGTATGTTAAATCCTGCGTGATTTTCAACTAAGCACAGGCTGTGAAGACAGTTATCTTTTTCAGTTATTTTTGACTCTATAAATAGAGTTCTTTTTCTCATTCATTGTACAGATACATAGTTATCTACTGTAAAATTTTGAGAGCTTTTCTTCTTCGTATAGTCCAAGGGATAAAGTGATCGTCTTCTAGATCAGATTCCCACAGTTGTAATTTTCCCAGAAACACAATAAATAAAGAGAATTTATTTATGGAAAACAAATTGGCGACTCTGCTGGGGAAAACCATCTCCTCTTCTGAGATGGCAACAACTCAATGCGACACTTCGTCAATCGGCTCGACGAAGAAGGTGATGACGATCCAATTCGATCAACTCGCCTATGAAGAAATGCAGCGGGCTAAGAGTGGCAAGCCCACTCCAGCCTCCATCATCACTGCCAAGTCGAAGGGACACTCTGTCTATGTCCCTAAGAATCAGTTGGCAGCCAATGGTGAAGTCTCTGCCACAGTGTCTACTCCTAACACTGGCAAGAACTCTACTGCAAGCACGCACACTCTTGTGCGCTCGAAGATGACAGCATTCAAAAGTCATGCTGACAGCACTGGCTCCTTAGCCAAGTCTGTTCCAGCGTGCAATCTCACATCCAAAAGTCACGCTGACAGTATTGGCTCCTTAACCAAATCTGTTCCAGCGTGCAAATTCAATTCTAAAAGTCACGCTGACAGTACTGGCTCCTTAGCCAAATCTGTTCCAGCGTGTCTCTCTAAAACCAAAAATCACGCTGACAGTACTGGCTCCTTAGCCAAATCTGTTCCAGTGTGTATTTCCAAAATCAAAAGTCACGCTGACAGTACTGGCTCCTTAGCCAAATCTGTTCCAGCGTGCAATTTCAATCCTAAAAGTCACGCTGACAGCACTGGTTTCTTAGCCAAGTCTGTTCCAGCGTGTACTTCTAAATTCAAAAGTCACGCTAACAGTATTGGTTCTTTAACCAAGTCTGTTTCAGCGTGTATTTCATCTAAAAAGAATAGCTCTTTAGCTATCTCTTCTTCTTTGCCAAGTTCTACTAGAACTGGGGGTGGTCTTCCACATAAAGTCCCTTCGAAAAGGAATAACTCTTTAGTTGTTCCTTCTGCTCCTATAGTTTTTACTTCAGGAACAGCTTTGACTGACAATTTTGTTAGTCAAAGAAAAGGAGATGGTCTTTTGACTACTCTTCCTTCTGGACATTCTATGTCTCAAACCTTGAATGAGTCTAAGAAGAAACATTCTGTAATGTCTTCTTCTATGACTTCTTCAAATTGGGCACAGAATTTGTCCATAAAAGAGGGTTTGTTACCAACTCCTAATCAAGGGGGTGGTTCAACTCTTCCTTCTCTGCAAATATCTAGATCAATGGAAGGAAAACTCCAAGTTTCCAAAACCAATGTGTTATCTCAAATTGATCTAAGAACAAAACTTAATCAAACCCGTTTGGGAAGCACTTCTGGTGTTAAGAAACCACATCAATCGGAAATGAAAATAAAAGATCTGGATGCAGAGTATGCTAAAAATTATGTGGCTCATATTAATCACTCCCTATATAATCAAGAGCCATCAAGACCCAGGAACAAGAAATATACTCCTAAAAATACACAAGGAGTGTTCTCTGATGTACCTCAATCTTCACAAACAGATTTACGAGAACACCTTCAACAGAAAAGAAGGAGTAATTCTGTGATAATGGACCATGCTGAATGTGACTTCCAGCCAAAAGTCATAATTCAATACAGATGTCAATCAATGGTTCAAGACCATGTTGATCATGAATGTGACTTCCAGCCGAGAGTCACAATGCAATACAGATGTCAAACAAAACGATAATCTGTCTTCAATCGGATTCAGTGTGAACCTATGCCTGATGAAGATGAGCCTTTGTTTGCTTCAGTCAACATGACCTCTCGGAATGCTGGGGGTAGAGCTGATAGTCCAGATGGAGTATATAGAGGCACAAGAGCAAGAGTCCTGGCCTCTAGTCAGAGAACTTTGATTTCTGAAGATGATTCTGAATTCCTTGGAGAATCTAACTTCCCACCTCTTCCTACTGGGGGTAGTTCTCCTATAATTGACTTTGATGCACAAAGCAATGATTCAGAACAAACAACATCCACCAGTTCATCAATAATCCCTCGTACAGTTACGACTTATATGGTTGATGGAAATACCGATGAACCTTCTTCTTCCTTGACTCCTCAAGAACAAAGGATTGCTTCTTTGGAACAGCAAATGAAGTGTATGGCTGATACTATGAAGTCGATGTATGAACTCATGGCAACTCAGATGCAAAATCAACAGACTGTACCAGATGCCATACCAATTGACACTGTTATAAGTCCAGTACAAGTTCCTCCAGCAAAACAATCCAATACTCCTGGACCAGCTCAACCAAATCCTAGTCTCTCTGGAGCTGGGGGTAGTGCTTATAACGCTGTTCCTCCTCCCAACTATTCTCTACAAGTTACAACTCCACAATCTTCTGGAGTTGTTAATGAAGAATTGAGGAATCTTAAAACTCAATTCGAGGCATTCAAACAGAAAGATGGTTTACGAAGGTTAGGCATCAAACAACCTTATCCGATAGAATGGAAGCAAGTATCGTATCCTCCTAAATACAAGCCTCCTACTATCTCATTCTATGATGGAACCACTTCTCCAAGTCAGTTTATTAATCACTTTGAAGTGAGACTGATCAGTTGCAACCAAGCGACGCCCTCCTTACTCGGGTGTTTATTGGATGTCTCAAGAAAACTGCTTATGAATGGTATAGAAGTCTCCCAGATGGGTGTATTACCTCACTTACCGGTTTCAAACAGATGTTTCTTGAACGGTTCTATGAAGGGCTCAATGACATGACTATGTCTGCTCTTATTAGAATCAAGCATAAAAATAATGAAACTACAGAGGATTTTATTGAACGGTTTCGAAGGGAAGCTCTGAAGATGCCTCTTGGAACTCCAGATGCTGTCACCATCGACACATGCAAATCAAACTTGTTGCCAATCATCAGCATGTGGACAGGATCTACTCAATTTCAAGATTGGCCTTCCTTTATAGTCAGTGCCAAGGCCGCAGAAATTAGTACTGAAACCTTCAAAGGTTTAGGAGTGCAGATGACTCCTAAAGAAACAGGTCAAGGTACTAACAATAATGCTAAAAACAATGCTCGCAAGGGAAAAGAAACTCTTGAAGTTAATCTTCAGAGCAAAGATGCATCAACTGTTCAAACTTCTCCTACCTCTACAACTCAACAACCAAGAACACCTCGCCCCAAAGAAGAATACTCTTTCGATGATGACGATGTCCTTGGTATCTTTGAATGTCTACTGAAAGGTAATAAAATACAATTACCTGAAATCAAGAAACCTGATGAAGCTGGGAAGACAGATCATCCTAAATACTGTCCATACCACAGAATGTTGGGTCACACAATTCGTACATGTTATGTACTGAAAGGAAAGATCCAAGAAATGATTAAATCTAGAGCTATCTCCCTTACTCCAAAAGAGAAGACCGTCACCTCCAACGTCGTCTCTATGCAATTCGGAGATTTCCCTCCTCAATTCCTTGAAAGTGGGATCGTTCCTATTCCCAAGGCAACTTTTGAGATAGTGAATATTCCTCCTCCACAATCTGAAGGATTAGTGCCAATCACTTTGGAAACAGGAGAAATCATGTGGATTTATCCTGATCTAGTGGCAGATTTTGACTCTCCTCCTCTTCAAAAGACTACATCTCGAAAGTCCAAGAAGGCTGGAAAGATTAAGTCATGTCATATGACTTCTCTTGGATCTACCTCTGACACAGAGCCAAAAGAGAAGGAAGAAGCACTTGCTACTCGAACAGGGAAACCTTATCTAAAGGATTATTCCAAGAATCCTGAGGATACTCCTGATATCCCTCCTGTTGATAAAGACGCTCCTAATGTTCCTCCTGAAGAAGAATCATCCACTGCACCTGTTTCTTCAACTACACCGGTTGAACCTGTTTCTCCCAAGCCTACGGCTTTTGAGAAAGGCAAACAACAGGCTCGGTTTGATAAACCAATCAAGAATTCCTCTCCTCTTGGGCTTCAGAAGCCTTATAATTTTGACATTTTAGCTCAACTTGCTAATACTCCAGCTAGAATGTCCCTCTTTGAACTTCTACGTCTTTCTAAAGAGACTCGGGAGACGTTAAATGAAGCACTTCTTCAAGCCGACTCTTGTCTTGCACAATTGAAGAAGCCAGATGCAGAACCTGCCACTTGCTTACATTGCAACTGTGTATTGGAGATTATCCCAAATATCACCTTTACATAAGACGACATGCTATTGGAGGATAATCGACATGATCAGCCTCTCTACTACACTGGTTATATCGATACAATGAAGATAGATCGTATCCTCATTGATCCAGGCTCTGCTATAAGCATAATGCCAAAGAGTCTGTTGGATGAACTAAAAATTCCTCTTCACAAGCTCTCCAAGACGGTTACTACTATCCTGGGATTCAATCAAAGCCGAAGCGAGCCTTTGGGAAAGATTCATCTGAAGCTTCAGATAGGTGATTTCAGATCCAAAGTCACTTTCTATGTGATTGAGATCGTGGGATCCTACAATCTTCTTCTTGGGAGGCCCTTTCTTAATGAAAATAATGTGGTGCCTTCTACTCTTCATCAGTGTTTTAAGTACATTAATAGCAATAGAAGAGTACAAAAAGAAGTTGCTGATATAAATCCCTTCCATGGGGTTGAAGCTTATTTCAATGATTCCCGGATGTACAAAGAGGAGTATACAAGGGTCATACAAGCCATGGAAAAAGAGGATTCACAAAGTGAGACTTTAATAATCTCTGTCAAAGGCCGAACTACTCAGCAACAATCTCCCAAATCCTCCGGAGAAGGTTCTTTCATCATTCCGGTGAGTGGACGGATCTCTCCGTTACCTCAGTCATCTACTCAAGATACAATGATCATTCCTGTTAATGGGCGTACTACAGTTCCTGTATCTTCACAGGATACTCTGCTAATTCCAGTTGGAGGGCGGATTACTCTTCCATCTCAAGCTTCAAGGGAGCTCACCTCTTCTGAGCCATTTGTTATCGATCTTAATTGAAACAAAGCTTCTTCTTGTTCTTCTTCTTCCCCTTTAGTTATTGACTTGGCTAAGATCTCTAAAGCTCAGCCTTCTCCCAATGTAAATATTGCTGCTTTTACATTTAATGAAAAGTCTCCATCTTTGCAGTACGCTGATGTGTGTAATTATGTTCATAGTTATTTACATCTGTTAGATGACTTGAGCACAATAACCATAGGAGTTGTACAGACTGTTCATACAGATGTATCCCTAGAACCTGTACAATCTTCATACTTTCTAGTTCCCAGCAGAAAGCCAGGAGACATTCCAATATTCTTTTATAAAGGGCACAAAAGTCCTTCTGATTTAGAAGATGATGACAAGAATGATGATACTGGAAGATTACAACTACGTCGCTATAGTCAGCAATCTAAAGACATCATTAAAAATATGGGCTATGACTTCAGGACTGGCCTCAATAATGGCAAAGGAAGAAAAATGCCTGTCCGGATTCCTCCTCTGAAATATGGGAGGACGAAATGCGGATTGGGCTATATTGCTTCTACTCCTTTTATCAATATTATCCATGAAGATCCCGAGTCTGACGAAGATAAGAGATCTGATTCTTCTAGTACTACCTCTTGGGATTCCGATACGAGTATCGGTGATTTCTACTGCAACATTCTGTCTTCCAACATGGTTTCTATTGACCGTTCTGAAGAAAGTGATGAAGACGAAGAAGAGTTTGAAATCTCACCTGAATCAGAACAATGGGCCCAAAGATTAGATAATCAATGGGAGTTCCGTTTCGAGCAAAAAGAACCTCCAACTGAAGATAAACTTGTTCAAATAGATGTTGGTGAAGAGGGATCCCCCAAACCAATATTCATCAGTGAAAGTCTTTCAGAAACTGATAAGCAAGACATGATTAAACTCATTCGTGATTACATCGATGTCTTCGCTTGGAGTTATGAAGATATGCCAGGACTTGATCCACAAATCGTAACTCACAAGCTCAATATCTTGCCGAATGCTAAACCGGTCAAACAACAACAGCGACGATTTCGTCCAGACATTATGGATGCAATTGAAGCTGAAGTTAATAAACTCATGGCCTCCGGGTTTATTAGAGAGGAACAACATCCCGATTGGGTGGCTAACATAGTTCCTGTCCTTAAAAAGACTGGCAAGATCAGAGTTTGCATAGACTTCCGCGATCTCAATGCGGCATGTCCTAAAGACGAATTTCCTCTACCAATCACTGATGTCATGATCGATAATACCTGTGGATTTGAACGGATGTCATTCATGGACGGGTATTCTGGATATAATCAGATTAAAATATTTCCAGACGACGAGAAACACACTTCTTTCAGAATGCCGATTGGTACATACTGTTATACAGTTATGCCATTCGGTCTCAAGAATGCAGGAGCAACTTATCAACGAGCCATGAGCACTATATTCCGTGAACATCTGCGGAAAACAGTCGAATGTTACGTTGATGATATTGCAGTTAAAAGTCGACAAAAGGAGGATCATATCCAAGATTTGAAGACTATTTTTGATCTAATGCGTAAGCATCAGTTAAAGATGAACCCTACTAAGTCCTTCTTAGGCGTCTCTAGTGGTAAATTTCTCGGCTTCGTCATTACCTCTAAAGGTATACACGTGGATCCCGAGAAGATCAAAGACATCCAAGAGATGCGTCCTCCACGCACCTTAAAAGAGCTACGAGGATTTCAAGAAAGGATCGCTTATATCAGGAGATTCATCTCTAATTTGTCAGGACGCTGCAGACCATTCAACAAACTTATGAAGAAAGATGTCTCTTTTGTCTGGAATGATGAATGGCAGAAAGCATTCGATGATATAAAATAATATCTGATGAGCCCTCCAGTATTGGTACCTCCCGTTTCAGGAATTCTATTTCTCCTATATACTCGAGCAATGAGTCATTCATTGGGTGCATTACTTGCTCAAAAGAATCAAAATGGCCATGAACAAGCCATCTACTATCTCAGTCGTACTATGACCGGAGCTGAACCTCGATATTCACCGGTCGAAAAAGAATGTCTAGCCTTGATGTTCGCTGTTCAGAAGACACGACATTATATCATTGGCCAGACTATTCATGTCATCTCCAGGATCAATCCTATACGGATCATGATGAAAAAACCCAGTGTTTTGAATTCTCGATTAGCTAACTGGGAAATCCTACTAGCTCAGTATGACATGCATTATATTCCTCAGAAATCAGTCAAAGGACAGGCTTTAGCCGATTTTCTGGCTGCTCATTCAATTCCAGAAAATTTAAAACTCTGTGATGAAATTCCAGATGAGGTCTTAGATTCAAACCAAATTGCTGAAGAAGATCCTACTTGGCGTCTATTCTTTGATGGAGCTTCAAGGATAGGTCCTAATGGTGATATTGTCGCTGGAGTTGGAATCGTTCTTGTATCGCCAGAAGGTCTTGCTATCCAAAGAGCTTATTCTCTCGACCAGCCGTGTTCAAACAATGTAGCTGAATACAATGCATTGCTTATTGGTCTTCAACTCGCTAAACACCTGAATATTCAACATTTGGAGGCGTACGGAGACTCTAAACTCATTGTCAATCAGATAAGGGGTACTTATGAAGTTCGCCATCAAGATCTGGTTCCTTATCATAGATCAGCTATATCTATGGCTTCTTCGTTTGAATAATTCTTCATTGAACATGTTAGGCGAGCATGTAATACAGAAGCTGATGCTCTAGCTAATCTTGCGGCGGTGTTGGCTATTCCGATTAGACGGCAACAAATGATTGTTGTTCGCAATCGAGAATTGTTTCATCTCGAAAACAATCTGACTCTAGGACTTCCAATTGACATTGAAGAATCAACGTCTCATGACGTCAACACAATAAGAGGATTTGGATTTAGTCGTAAATCTTTATCATCTTCATCTGATTCTAGCATGGAATTCATCTTCAGTAATTCAACTGAGACTCAGAATACGGATAAAGATTGGAGACTTCCTTTCTTAGATCTCGTATTGTATGATATTCTTCCGGATGATCCGAGTGAGGCAGCATCTATCAGACGACGATCACTCAGATTCTATTACAATCATACTACAAAAACCTTATATCGTCGAGCTTATGACGGTCTACTTCTTCGATGTGTTGCCGGTGATGAGGCTCAGCAGATCATTCGCGAAGCACATGATGGAATTTGTGGAGCACATCAGCCTGGCCCAAAACTTCAGGACCGTATTCGACGTATGGGTTATTATTGGCCCACTATGGTATCAGACGCCATCGAATATGCAAAGAAGTGTAAAGCTTGTCAAATCCATACAGATTTTATTTATCAACCCTCGGAATTTCTACATCCTACGACAGCATCATGGCCCTTCGAAGCTTGGGGCATGGACATTATCGGTCCGATCAATCCGCCGTCATCCAAAGGTCATCGGTTTATTCTCGCAATAACCGATTACTTCTCCAAATGGTCCGAAGCCATTCCTTTATCTGAAGTTAAAACGTCCAATGTCATCAGCTTTATTAAGCATCATGTCATCTACAGATTTGGTGTTCCTCGACGCATTATTCATGATAACGGACCACAGTTCGTCAGTCAGAAGTTTACTCGATTTTGTGACGATCACCGGATTAATAATGTGGCTTCTACCGCGTATAATCCGGCAGCTAACGGATTAGCAGAAGCTTTCAACAAGACCATCATCAAACTCCTAAAGAAGTTTGTCTCTACTAACAAACGTAATTGGAGTGAGAAGCTCGGTAAATGCTTGTGGGCCTACCGTACTACAGTTCGTAATGCTACTAAATGTACACCCTTCTCTCTGGTGTATGGTTGCGAAGCTGTTCTTCCATTAGAGATTCAAATTCCTTCTTTAAGGATAGCAATCGCTAATGAACTCACTGCCGAAAATAATGATCGTCTTCGACTTCAGGAATTAGAAGCTCTGGATGAAAAGCGATTATCTGCTCAATAGAATATTGAATTCTATCAAGCTAGAATCTGAAGAGCTTTTAATAAGAAAGTCAGAGTTCGATCGTATCAAAAAGGAGAACTTGTTCTAACAGTCAGACGTCCTATGACTATGACTCATATGAGCAAGGGCAAATTTGACGCAAAGTGGGAAGGACCCTATATTGTGAGCAAAGTTTTCTCAAATGGAGCTTATCAACTCTCAGAATTGGATGGTTGAAAAGTTTTGATGCCTATTAATGGCAAATTTCTTAAAAAATACTATGTATAAATGTAAATGCTTGTAATCATCAGACAAATTCATGTTTAGAAATAAAATCTTTATTTTATTTTAATCATGAATGATGATACATGATATTAAGGAAGATCATTCTCATCCTTTTCTACATTTGGACGTGGGCCACTGCCATCCTTTTCGAAGACGCGATCAGCAAAAGAACTGAGAACCTCTTTGCTGGAACCCACGAGGAACTTACAAGCGGCCATCCTCATGGCTTCTTCTTCTTCAGTCCTTCCTGGTTCGAGCAGGAAGTCCAGAATATCCCTTGGTGGCTTGGGTGCAGACGAACCTTCGCCTGCTTCCTCCTTCTTCGATTGAACTGGATCAGCAGGGTGTTCTTCAGTACCTTTCTGAATCTTCATGGCAATTCTAGTTTTCTTGGATGCTTCTCCAGACGACATTTTTATGTTGAGGAGTAGAAGTGTTCGTTCTTGTCAGATTTCTGCTATATTTATAGGCAGAAATTCCTCAAATAATGAAACGTCACATTCATCCGACGATTCATACATTCATTAATACTTGACGGTTCAACCGTTCATTTATTACATTCATTCGACGGTTCATCCGTTCATTATTACCTAACGGTTCATCCGTTCATAATCTTCTATCAATTTATTAAGTGGGGATTCGTTATTTATCATGTTTTCATAACCTCTGAATCAATTCCGAATCTATCTACTCATTTGTCATTTTTGACCTCTGCATAGAAATCAATCTATTTTCTTTTGAGTTCCTACATATTATCACGTCCATATTACCTCTGATAATATTATATACTCTAAATCAGAAAAGAAGATTTCATTATCTATCATGTCGACAATTCATCCACAAATACAAATTATTGAGCATAGAAGAATTATCATTTCCATTCTCATTTTACCATAAAAAAGTCTATTACATTTTCTTAGACTTTCTTACAAATCATAATGGAAATCTATTACAAATCTTGGATTTTCATTCTACACTCCAACAATAACCTAATAGAGATCTATCTTCTTCTTTGGATCTTCTCCGTCGGACCTTCTCCGTCAGGTTCGTTGTTGGTGGCAGTTCCTGACTGTCTGGGTCCCAGTCACGACCAGATTAGCAGGAATCAAACTCTGGTCTTCTCTCTCAGACGAGAGGAGAACCACAGAGTATGGCAGCCCGAAGTCGTGGTGCTGCCAATACAACTGGTGGATTGGGGGTAACCTTTCAAGGGAGGTAGGAATGTATTCCACATTGGGATACAATTCCTAGTTCTGCCTTGAAAGGAACTCTACTATCCGATTTCTCGGGGTAGAGCTGACTCCACCATCCAACTCTCGTGTATAAAGGCTCTTCCTACCATCTGAGGAAGACCCTTCTATCCCACGAAGAGTTCTGAGTTGTCTGATTTGCGCATCAAAAGTGCATGAGCTCCCTGATGTTGGTGTCAGAAGAACGCTCCCCACAGCATCCAAATCGCCAATGCCAGTTCTAAAGAAAGTTTTCAGCCGAGCTTCTGCAGAGAACAGTAAGGAAAAAGAGAATTAATCAACAGAAATGTCATTTGGCACACACTGGCTAGTCAGGCATATCCTGTTCAGTCAGAGACAAAAATCCATAGTACGCGTACTACATTGGACTTACCTTCAAGTTTGGTGCTAAGAATTGGCAAACCCATGTTTGATACAGTGCACAGAAATCGTTGCTTTCCTGTTTGAGAATGAAATCTCACAAAAATTTCATTATCAGAGAAGAAGAAGAAGAATGGGAGATGAGTATCTGTGAAACTCATCTATCTATTTAAAGGACAAAGTACAAGCCTATTCTTGGAAAAGATCCGCGTAAATAGCGCTCGTAAACCATAAAATGAGTGTCACGTGTACTTTGGAAGACAACGCAACATTGGAAACAGTCAAAGAGTGCCACTTAATATTCTTCATTAATGTACGCTGTTCAAATACAAAAGTTGTACTACATTCTTCAAGACAGGCACTGATGGCCTTACAAAAGACAAAAGAAGAAGTGCAACATTTTCAAAAGAAAACAAAAGAAGCATAAAAGACACGCTCTATTTTACAGAGCGGCTGAGCTTAGTGCCCAATTCTTCTGCGCTCTTAACCCCCATGCGGTGTAACAGAGCCTTCAACATTTCTCGCTGCTCTGCGAGGCTGCGCCCATCAGAAGAAAACGAGCCATCCAGGCCAAAATAGCTCAAGAAATTCTTGGCTAATTGCATGGGATCGTCTTTGAACTCGAAGACTAGGGGCTCCGGTTCCTTACCCTCAAAAGTAGGGTCGCCATGGGCACAGAAACCCAACTTGCGTGCTTCTTCTTCAGCTTCTTCCTTCGGAGTCATGTTGACGTAAGATGAACATCAAAGCTGAGTTTTCTCCCTGTTTATATAACAGAGCTCGCTGGCGGTTCATATTCCACCATAAATTGGATGCAATCAGTCTCGGAGAACGAAGAGTCATTATGACATTTAAATAAGTTCATTTGGATGTTTTCAAAGAACTTCGAAGTCTTTTCGACTTCCGAAAAATTTGAAGTCATCTCAGCGTGACTAAGTTCATTTTATTTATTTTATTTTCAAAGTATTTAGAAAATTTTGAAGTCTTTTCAATTTTCGAAAACTTTGAAGGGGGTCTTGTAGGCCTTTTAAAAAATGACAGTCACGCTGAGTTGATCAGGACAGAGTCAAAAGTCACGCTCAGTTGATCCAGACAAAATTTACAAATCACGCTGAGGAGACAGCTCATCATTTGTCAGAAATTTCATTATGACTGACAGTACGACAGTCGAAGAATGTTTCTTCGTATGCCACGTATGCACAGAACTCGAGAGAACACAGCGGACTATTGCGTGACTTTCGAAATCTTCTTCAGCAAGACTCAGCCTTCGTCAAGTTGGTGTACCAAAAGAGCTTCTTGTCATTTAATGCGACTGACAAAGCAATCACTGTCAGAGATTTTGTGTCAGTCGAGGCACGCCAAATTAAGACAGCTGGCAGTCTTATCTCAAGTCTGCGTGTATTATGAGATCTTCATCTCAAGTTTGCGTGGATTCTGAAGTTTTCTTCCTCAAGTCTGCGTGGATTTTGAAGCTTTTTGCCTCGAGTCTGCGTGGATCCTGAAGCTTCCTGCCCCAAGTTTACGTGGATTTTGAAGCTTTCTGCCCCGAGTCTGCGTGGATTTTGTCTTCAACAAGTCTGCGTGGATTTCATCAAATTGGAGTACGTGGCAGCCATGCCACTGATCTCTCGCCTGCGTGTCCTGTAACTTGCACACGACTCATGCATGATCGCCATGTGTCCAACAGTTACAGGCCACGTCCAGTAACTTCTCACAACCTTGCGTATGTTAAATCCTGCGTGATTTTCAACTAAGCACAGGCTGTGAAGACAGTTATCTTTTTTAGTTATTTTTCACTCTATAAATAGAGTTCTTTTTCTCATTCATTGTACAGATACATAGTTATCTACTGTCAAAATTTTGAGAGCTTTTCTTCTTCGCATAGTCCAAGGGATAAAGTCATCGTCTTCTAGATCAGATTCCCACAGTTGTAATTTTCCCAGAAACACAATAAATAAAGAGAATTTATTTATGGAAAACACCAGGCTCTTCGGCTCTGTCGGATCGTCCATTGCCACCCCTCCCGGAGGCGCTCGGATCGGTTGCGGCGTACCCTGATACAATCGCCTCGTCCCGTACTGTTATCGCGGCAAGTCCGCCCCCCCTTCCTTCCTCTGTTAAGGGTCCCCCGGCAGGCTCCGCCGCCCCCGCCCCCAGTATCGAGCTTTCTCCTCCCCAGATCGCCCCACCTCCTTTCCGTGGGGAGCCTCTGGTTCCTTCCTCGTCTGGAGCCGGTCCGGTATCCTACGCCGCCAAGCTTCGCCCGGATTTAGCTAGTGAGCAGAGTTGCCTTTTCCCAGACGTCCATCTTTAGGACATCGAGTACTCCCGGGACTCCCCGGTGCCTTTCGTACCCTTCACCGACTTGGAATTGACCTCTACATCATCATCTTTCCCCCACACTTTTATCCTTAAATTTTCCACTGGTTGCCCCAAACTCTCTAAGGTGCAGGAGGAGATAGTCAGCTGGGGACTATCGACGAATAATCGAGTAGCCCCCTCGATCCCAGGCACATTCTTCTCCACCTATCCTCTGACCTCGACCACAGGACCGTGTGGTCCAAAGGCACGTGCAGGATAGACTCCCATCAGATGAAGATCATCAAGTGGTCGACAGACTTTACCACCAAAGAAGATTCAGCGATGGTCGTCGCATGGGTAACCCTACCTAATCTACCCTTCATCTGCTTTGTCCCAGCGGCACTTAGGCGTATTGCCAACTCCTTCGGAATGTATGTGGCCACGGCCCCTGAGACTAGCAACCTCACCAAGGCCCACTATGCCAAAATCTGTGTGGAACTCGACCTTTCATCCGAACCACCAAAGTTCATCACCATCGAGCTGGGCAACCAGACCCACACCCAACAAATCCTCTACGACAATCACATTATGCTCTGCAACCACTGCCATTTAAGAGGTCACCTCCCAAAATATTGCCACCGTCTCCACCCAGAACTCAAGAAGAAACCAGTCCAGAATGACAAGGTACAAACAGAGGGGAGGACACCCAAGTCTCCCCTTCTACCTCTTCCAAACTCACACATACGATTCAGCTCCAACGATGGCAAGTCAGACAAAAGCGAGCCCCCTAGCAGAGCCATGATCCCCTTCAACACCCAAGCCCTCACTCTCTCCAACCAATTCGATGCTGTTGTCACGGAGGACGCGGAACCCCCAACGAAATCAGCGCAACCCCAAGTCGATCTAGCCATCACCGAGATCCCTCACTCAGAGGACGTAGAAGCGACCACCGCCGCAATCAACGCTGTTCAACATCACACCAACGAAGACCCGGTTGAAGAAGCCCTTGCTATTCTAGGTCCTGACCTAGTTCGGAGAGGACAACTGATTCAAGCCGCAGGCTTCCCGCTCCAGCAAATAGTACTTCTGATTGGGAGTGCCAGTGACTCCTTAGTTATCCCCCCAGAGGACCCCATCCTGGACTCCGCTGGGAAATCGATCGGCCATCCCCCGGACCTTCACGAGGAATCAACTCGAGAATCTCCCGCCTCGACAAAGGCAGAAGCATCAACCTCGAACGAGGTCTATGTCAAGATAGTACCCACTGAAACCACATCCATCCAAACCAGATCCGCCGCCAAGCGGAGCAAAAAAATTCCCCCACAACTTCTTTAATGCTTAATATCCTATCCTGGAATGTCCGCGGACTGGAGAACAAACCTACATTAAGGAGAATTACTAGCCGTAGGAAATCCACAAGATTGATAGCCTTATTATTCTTGAACACAAAATCCCCCCAAAAGGATAAAATCTATCCAACTGCAGCTGGGCCTACCCATGGCCATCGCCAGCAGACACGATATTTTGATCCTCTGCACAAAAGATGTCAACATTGGGAGCATCCAGGAAATCGGGCAGGCCCGCCCCTGCTGGATGGAACATTCCATGCTCCCAGAGTGCGCCATCATCTCCGCAGTCCATGGCAGCTGTGATATTACAGAGCGGAAACAACTCTGGAACGATCTCCTTGACATCCACCAAAACCACATCAACTCTCCTTGGCTTTGCATTGGGGACTTTAATGCGCTCACCTGCAGAGAAGAGAAAATTGGGGGTCGTCCCCCTCCTATCATGGCCATGCAAGACTTCAACAACTTCATCTTCAATGCTTATCTAGCCTTGCTCCAGTTCACCGGCAATGCTTTCACCTGGTGCAACATGCAGGAAGGTGACTGTCGTCAATATTCCGTCTAGGCAGAGCCCTCACGAATGACCTCTGGCACGACATGGGGATCACAACCAACCTGTCTCATCTCAACTCCTCCGAATCCGACCACGCCCCTCTCCTGGTGGAAATTAAAAACAATACTAATCCATCCAAAAAGAATTTCCAATTCCTCGACTTCTGGACCGAGCACCCCCAATTTTTGGGCATCGTCACGAAAGCGTGGAATAGCAAGGATTCACCCAATCCCCTTTTCCAGGTGAGCAACAAGCTCAAGGCAACAAGGAAAACCCTGTCAAATTGGAGCAAACTAGCTTACGGGGACATTTTTCAAGCAGTTTGGATCGTCGAGGATGACATCACCCGTGTCGAAGCCAGGTTCACATCGGATAGTTCCTCGGCGGCCAGGACTGCCCTAAACCTCACCAAGGCCATGCTTAAATTCAGACTCAAAGTAGAAACAGACTTCTGGAAGTAGAAAGCGAGATTGAAATTGGACAGCGAAGGGGATAAAAACTCAAAATATTTTCATGCATGCGTCAATGGCCGCAGACAGAAGCTAGCGATTCACCATACCATTGACGACAACGAGAACATCATCACTGACCAAAAGAGCATCCAGATGGCCGCTACGGATTTCTATTCCAAATTATTCTCCAAAGAGACGGTTCACAAAGACAACGCCTTCCTGGATCAAATCCCTCTTCTCATTAATGACATCGACAACGCCCAGTTGGAACGTCCCCCCACTGCCCAGGAAGGGAAAGATGCGGTGTGGGCTCTGAACGAGCATAGTACACCTGGGCCGGACGGCTTTTCGGGGGTCTTCTTTCACACGTGCTGGGACATTATCGAGCAGGATATCACCGAAGCAGCTATTGCATTCTTCGAAGGAGCCACATACCCCAAAGCCATTTCAAGCGCCAAGCTGATCCTTATTCTAAAAAAAGAAAACTTGGAGTCTTTTTGCGACTTTCGTCCCATCAGTCTTTGCACTTTCACCAACAAGATCATATCCAAAATTATCGCCACCAGAATGGCAGAGATCCTCCGCAAGATAATCTCTGAGGAGCAAAGCGGGTTTGTCCGAGGAAGGAACATCCAGGATAATATTATGCTGGACCAAGAGTTAATAACCTGCATGAAGTTCCCAGTAAGAGGGGGCAACATCGCTGTCAAAATCGACATGGAGAAAGCTTATGACAGACTGGACTGGCAATTTATGATCTAGGTCTTCAGGGCTTTTAGTTTCTCCGAAACTTGGACCAACATCGTGTGGAGATCCATCAGCAACTTGTGGCTCTCCACAGTCATCAACGATCAAGCTGAGGGTATTTTTAAAACCACTCGAGGGGTTAGACAAGGGACCCTCTATCATCCACTGTCTTCATCATCGCAGCAGATGTCCTGAGCAGGAACCTTAACAACATGACCAGCACTCCGAATTTCCAACACTATCACACATCCAGCGGATATCCTATCATTACCCACCTGGCCTTTGCCGATGATTTACTATTTTTCTCATCCGAGGACGAAGGAGCGGTGGCGGTGGTCCACAACACCATGCAGAGGTACTCCACATGCTCCAGCCAGAAGATCAACCCTTCCAAGAGCGTCATCTATGGCCACCACAACATCAAAAGAGAGCACGCAATCAGGCTCTCCAACCTAACCTCCTTCTCTATTGATCATCCCCCATTCAACTATCTCGGGTGCCCTCTGGTGTACGGAAAATCCAACGTTGGCATCTTTGAGAAATTGATCACAAAAATCAGGAATAAACTTGGTGGGTGGCATAATGCCACTTTATCACCAGGCGACAAGATGATTCTCATCAAAAATGTGCTCACCTCCATCCCCATACACACCCTGGCCGCATATTCCCCGCCATTGAAGGTTCTTTCTTCGATCGAGCACATCTTTTGTAATTTCTTCTGGGGACATTGCAACGGACAAGACAAGCATCACTGGGCTAACTGGGACTCCATGGCTCATCCTACTGAGGAAGGGGGTCTGGGATTCACCAAACTCACTCATATCGTTAAAGCGTTTTCGATAAAATTGTGGTGGAAACTCCGTACGAGCAAGAATTTATGGACCAGGTTTATGAAGACCAGGTACTTCAAACACATCCATCCATCGGTGGCCATATCTAATAGCAGATCCTCTGCAGCCTGGCGTCGTATCCTTAGTGGGCGAGACCTTGCCGAACCTGCGATGAGACTCCAATTAGGTGACGGCGAGTCAGCGCCATTCCTGGAGAGATGGACCGGGGATAGCTTGATCCTGAATCTCACAAAAACCCCGAGAAATAGTAGGATTAGAGCCTTATGGAACCCTATTACTGATGACTGGACCTTGGACAAGATCCGCGAATGGGCCGACATCGAAACAGCAGAGAGTATTCGATTGAGCGGATTAAGAATCGGAAGCGATGCCGATGCACTGGAGTAGACACTCGAGGCCTCGGGGGCATTTTCGGTAAGGTCGACGAGAATCGCTTGCCATGGTTTGGGGCGGCCATATCATTTCACTGCACACTATTGGCACACCTGCATCCCCAAGAAATGGTTCTTCCTCATGTGGAGAGTCATTAGAAAGAAACTGCCAACCGATGATATCCTCAACACCATCGGGATTAGCTTAGCATCAGCCTACAATTTCTGTTATGACCGTCAGATGGAGACTATCGACCACATCTTCTGTCAAGGGAGTCTGGCGTGCAGTATCTGGAGGACCCTTAACCAGCACTACAGTATAGAGCCAGGGGGTGGTCGCTTCCACGATCTTGCGGCCTCAAGGGGTATAGCTTCCCACGGCCACCAGATCGTCGCAGCGGTCGCTACGTGGGCTATTTGGAAAAATCGTAACAAGGCGAGATACGAAGGTCACCAATACTCAGTCGACCAGCTCACTCGGGAAGTCTTCTGCCAATGCCGTAAGCGGAGCGCCCTGTGCTCCCACAGTTCGTCAGCATTCTGGTCCTCGCTTCAACCTAACCCAGGGCAGTCGAGTTGCCTCTCCCTTTTTATTTTCTTTTGGTGGTATACTTGTATAGGCGTCCTTTTTGCCTTGTATATGTTTCTGGCTGTGGCATTTTGAGCCTTGATTAATAAAAGGGGGGGGGGTTTGGTGTGTACATATATATATATATATATATATATATATATATATATATATATATATATATATATATATATATATATAATATAGAATATATATAAAATATATATAAGAAGAAGAATATGGTTCGGCCGCTCTCCCGCTAGGGCGATCTCGGTGCGACGCGCCCGGAGTAGGGCTGCCGCCCGCTAGCCTCGCCGGAGCTCGGCCTCCCCCCACCTCCTGGCCTTGCTGGACGTCCCCGTCGACTAGGCCCCTCCCTCTCCCGCTTTCTTCCCCCCACGTCCGGCCCCCGCCCTCCCCCTCCCCCTTTGCCTCCCGCTCCCTTCCCAGCCGTTCTACCCTTCCCCTCCGCCTCACCCTCCCCTTCTCCCTCCTTCCATTCCCTCTCCCTCCTCTCTTCCGGTGCCTCTCCCGTCCTCTTTCCCGGTTCCCCTTAGTCGGAGCCACCCCCTCCTCCTCCAGCCCTCGGCTCCCACACCGCCACTTCGGCCTCGGGCCCCCCTCCGTCCTTCTTCCTCTCGGACATCTTCGAGTGCCTCGGCCTCTACGCTCGCGTGGGGGGTGGGGGGGTGAGCCCGTTGTGGCAGTCTGGAGCAGTGACACAGCTGTCGCCTTCAGCCGTGGTGGGTCCTCGAGAGCTGTTGGCTCCTCGGGAGCTGTACCGGTTGCCTCCTCGGGAGTTGTTCTAGGTGCAGTCCACTTGGACTTGCCCACTGGCGCACCTCTATTTCCTCTCGACGCACCTAAGGGTGCGTTTGGCTCCTCGGGAGCTGCACCGGTTGACTCCTCGGGATCTGTTCGGGGCGCAGTCCACTTGGACTTGCCCACTGGCACAGTTGTGCCCTTTCCTTGGGATGCGCCTCTTGTTGCGCCCTCAGTTGCTGTCCTGAGCAGTAGGCCTTCTGGCCACGTGCTCTCATTTGATCCGCTGTGCCCTACTGACGCTATCAGCAATAGTGGGCTGCCTCCTTCTAGCGCACCTCAGGGTCAGGTAGGACCCTCGGGAGCTGCGCTGGGCACAGTCCGCTTGGACTTTGGCGCTGGCGCAGTTGTGCCCTTGCTTGGGGCGCGCCTCCTTTTGCGCCTTCGTCGACCTCTTTGGGATCGGCTGGCCTTTTCATGGGCACGCATGTTGTGGGCCACCTTGCTATCTAATCCCTCCCTTCCACTCCTCTTACTATGCATCCCCGTGTGGCCCAGCTGGGTGCGACTGTCCCTTCCCCCGCTTCGGTTGTGCCGGGTTTGGACGCAACTAGCCTTTCCTCTCCACTCCTTCTTTTGTGCCTACTGGGGTTATCCCGCTGGGCCCAACCCCTCTCACCCACCCCCACCCTCAGGTTGCGCCGGATCGGGGCTTTCCCCTATCCCCCTCGCCCCCTCCTCCTCCTCCGCCGGTAGACGTGATATTTCTCCCGATCTGGCTGGTCTGCTCGGCGCCCAACCCCCACCCCCTCTCGGCCCCCCTCGGATTCCTGCGTGCGCGCCTCCGGGGCCTATGGGCATCAGCCCCCCTTCCTAGGAGCTAGCCCTCCTCTCCCTAGCTTTGTGTCTTCGGGCGCACCCCCCCTTCCGGCCCCACCAGCCCCTGGCACTTCTCAGCACCCGATGTAACGACCCGCTCCGCCCTAGCGGAACGCCGATTCAAACGGTAAGTGCAACGACTCGAACGAGCCGTCGACCCGAAGAGTTGGCATCGACCTGAAAAAGAATCGATGCAAGGCTTACATTGGCCCGTCAAGATGAATCCAGACTTAGACTTTCAAAGGCGCGCTCGGAGTATCGCTCGGCCGATACGAACATCGCTAAGGTGGGTGGCTCCGATGAAACCGTCTTTGCTTAGCCTAGACACATAACAATACGGACACTATCACGAGAATCGCTAGGCGATAACACCGTGCATGCTAATAAATGACTCAACGCACCTAGCTAAGGGAATAATCTCATCTTGTATGCTTGTATAGAATATGGAAAGGAACTTGAAAAATATGAACTCTCGCACTGCGCTCCACGCTCGTGCTAAGGCACAAGCTTACGTTCAAGTCACTTATAAGTTCAAACAATAAAACAATGAATGGTTTACAACAATAAAACGGGAAGACTATCAACATAGTCGTTCCGAGTAGAGTATAGCAACATTGAAAGACTATGGGACCGATGGGTCGCCAAGGCGACTCCCGTACTGGGAGTTGCGTAATGCGTGAATGAATGAATCAACGAATAAATGAATGAATGAATGAATACGTGAATGAATCGATGAACGAACGAACAAGTGAAAGAAAGAAAGAAAACAAAGAATACATGAAAGATAAGAAAGGAAAGAATGGTTAGCGACAGGTGTGACGGGCACGTGCAACGGGGCTCGCTACCCGCGCTGTACGGACGCCAACCTGGTCGATAACGCATTATGGCTAAGGGTTAGCCTACGGCTCAGAGATAGCCGCTAAGTTGAAATGTCAAGATAATACGAAATGGTCGTGGACAAACGACACGGGCGATGGGGGGAATACCGTGGCCGTGCAGTGATTCTGCGGTACGGGTGTTGTGTGGAGTATACCGTGGCCGGCCTAGGCGGAATCAAAAGTCGGGGCTTACGGGCTGCCTGGGTGCGGGCTTGGGCACCGGGAGACGTAAGTGCAGGGTATTTCAAGAGACTTAACGGGGTGTACCAGCCATCACCCTATGCTAAGTTGAGAAATACCAAGGAGAAATGTCCAAAATGGCTTGTAAAGCCAGCGACCGGTGCATATAGATTAAGTGGACTTTGCTGGTGGCTATCCACGTGTAAGTCCTTGCATTGAAATCAAAGTAGTCTAAGTTAAATGAACAAGCGCCGACTGAACGACTTGAAACGTATCACACCAAATAACATAGAGTGCTTCATGCAAATGAGTTAGAGAACGTGCCTATGACGCGCTAGGACCCGAGGCAGGGACACGCTCTTGATATTGAAAGTTTACATGAGGCACGCTAAGTTATTCCTTATGAATTGTTGACTAACTTGGTTTACTTTGTACAGGAAAGGCCGGACGGTAAGTATGGGTAAGTCGTACATTATAGGCGAGCTAGCCTCCCCACCAGTGCATAACAATGTACTGATAACCCCACAGTCTGCTTGCAGGATGCAGGAGACGTCGGCGGGTGCGGAGCTTCCATCGAACGTGTTAAGGCACGGAGCCAACTCCGGGGCCTTGGGACGTTGCAAGAAGCTGAAGCACCCTATACAGGACATAATGTATCGGAACATTGCCACGAATCATTCCATGTTGTAAGCCACTTGGCACGCCATTTATGTTTCAGAGAGAGAGCTTGAGCGATTTGTAATATCGGCCTAGCGCCGCTTGTAAACTTCTTGAAAATCAATAAAGAGTTTGAATTCATTTCAATTTTGTGTTCGTTTACTTTCCGCTGCAAATGGGGACACTCTGTGCGACTCTGTGGCCTAGCTCAAATCGGCCGTTTCTGGACTTGGCCTTGCACGGGCGCAACCTAGGCCCGTGCGGCATCATGCCTTAGCGAGGACGATCGCTCCTACGGGAACGGGGCGTGACAGATAGAGTGCTTCATGCAAATGAGTTAGAGAACGTGTCTACGACACGCTAGGACCCGAGGCAGGGAAACGCTCTTGATATTGAAAGTTTACATGAGACACGTTAAGTTATTCCTTATGAATTGTTGACTAACTTGGTTTACTTTGGACAAGAAATGCCGGACGGTAAGTATGGGTAAGTCGTGCATGTATTTCCATACGACACTTGAATTCTGCAACACGAGATAGGCTATGAGATATGCCATGGAAATGATCCTAAGGCAAGATTAGAAAGACAATGAATGATAGACGGTGCACAAAAGTAAATAAAATGTGTTTGGTAATGATAGCATTGTGGGCGAGCTAGCTTCCCCACCAGTGTATAACAATATACTGATAACCCCACAGTCTGCTTGCAGGATACAGGAGACGCCGGCGGGTGCGGAGCTTCCATCGAACGTGTTAAGGCGCGGAGCCAACTCCGGGGCCTTGGGACGTTGCAAGAAGCTGAAGCACCCTATACAGGACATAATATATCGGAACATTGCCACGAATCATTCCATGTTGTAAGCCACTTGGCACGCCTTTTATGTGTCAGAGAGAGAGCTTGAGCGATTTGTAATATCGGCCTAGCGCCGCTTGTAAACTTCTTGAAAATCAATAAAGAGTTTGAATTCATTTCAATTTTGTTTTCGTTTACTTTCCGCTGCAAATGGGGACACTCTGTGCGACTCTGTGGCCTAGCTCAAATCGGCCGTTTCTGGACTTGGCCTTGCACGGGCGCAACCTAGGCCCGTGCGGCATTACGCCTTAGCGAGGACGATCGCTCCTACGGGAGCGGGGCATGACAGATTGTATCAGAGCACGGCTTTACGTCCTTGGACCTCATGTCGATTTTCTCAGTTTTGAAAGCTCGTCGTGGGAATAAAGAAGTGTACGCTCTCTCTCATTGTGCCTTAGGATGTTCCATACAATAAGTCTAATATTTTCAAAAGCTCGTACAAGTACTCGGTTGAATGGGATCGATAGGCGAAGGCCTTTGTGCCGAACGATGTTAAACTTGACTCGATAGAGATTATATGCTAAGTTAACATGTCGCGTGCGTGCCTGACTAGTCTTGCGATGACCCTAGCAATTGAGCGTGCAAACTCGGAATATAGTCCGCACGAGATGGTTATGCGGCACAACTTAGTCCGTGTGTCGCGCACCTCGACTTTTGGTGCAATCGAGTTGCGAGCGATATCAAGTACCGCTCGATGGGGAACGAAGCTACACTTAGAGTGTATATCGATAGGAACGCTATCGAGTTCACGCTTAGGCATGCACGAAAGATTGACTTAGATTTTGAGGAATAGTGCGAACGACTTAGTGCGTCGATACGACGTGAGCGATTACGCTAGAGATTCGTCGAACGAATCTGAAAAATGTCTTAGCAAATGATGCGAATGTGATTGAGGATTTATAGAATGACTTGAACCCGAGTGGTGTATGTGATAGCTTCGAGGAAGAATAAGAATGAGTGTCGACAACTAGTCGAGTGGCTCGAACCCTGAGTGGTGTATGGACGTTATAGAAGTTATTCGAGCGAGACTAAAGGATATACGGATAGAACGAGTATGTCGACGAAGCGATGAGATCGCGCAAAGCCTTAAAACGCATCACGGTTAGTTGGCCGTGACTTCGAATGTCCCGAATGAGATGTCGTTCGGACAATTTGTGAATGAGCAACGCGAGTTAGAAAATGATTCAGAACGATGGATAAACTGAATGTCGTGATCGAGGAAGCTCGAGGATTGCACATGTGATTTTGGGACTGAATCGAATGGAATTGTGGTATATCCAGTTCGGACAATAGCATCAGTCGCACAACTCGAAATTGGTTGCAAAGGAAGATCATCAGGTTACGCATATCATTGATGGTATTGAGGCGTATCAAAGATCGATATGCGATAACTCGGGGGTACTCTGACTCGGCGAATGACGATCGTGCAAATGTCATTGTTCTGATGGATACTGTACTCAGGATATTGAAACGTGTCGTGGAAAACATAGACGTGGCTCGAAGATTTTCTGGTTGAATGAATGACGGTCGGACTATCGAATAGAGATATCGGTTTGGATGAAAATGAAATGCTTGGATTTACTTCGACGATAACCCCAACGTCGACATGCTTGTCTTATGCGAGTGTAACTCCAGCCTCGTACATGCGTCGTACCGATTAGGGCGATCACTCCGCGTGAGCGCTGGTATGGTGATTCATACAGCGGGGGTGATTGAACTAGCATGGCATGGCAATTTGTATGCTTCGACTTGTGGTTTGATACGAAGGTGACTTAAGAATGATTTTGTGTGCTTGATGATTAAGTTTGAGGATTGAGTAGGTCCAATCCGCGTATCGAGAATGAATTAGTCTAGACGCAAGCAAGAGTTATGCCCCGATAAGAATGATTATTCCGCAGGAGCGTTGCATGGTGATTCATGAACCATCGTGGGTAATCGGACTCGCGTGAGATTCGGGCGCAACGTATTGTCAAAGCTAGATGAACTCATGATCGAATACATGGATTGGTTAGAATAGATATGTGAAGTATGTCGGTTGGGTGATTTGAATGGATTCGGATACACGCAACGAATGCATTAATGAGAATAGGTGATCGTGCTCGATGTTTAGAAATCTGAGTGACGCAAGCTTGGGTAGAAAACCCCGTACTACCGACTTTGGTTTGACCCTAGGATTGGGGTCAGTGTTGGCATTATTGTTGGGGACTATGATTCCAATCCTGACATTGACTTAGCCTTGAAAAATGGCCTAGCGGTTAGGCGAGACGCCCCTGTTCCAAGTGTTAGCAATCGAAAGATTGATCTTATGGATTGGCATGGATGGATAGCAAGAATCACGAATATAGAAAACCCTGCTCACGAGATTCGGCTGACATGCATATATTTCAGGGACGCCTGAGTATGTACGCGATGTGACTCGAGTGAGAATGACGAATTCTCTATCATGCGGCTTAGTGAATGCATATATTTTGGGGACGCCTGGAATGCATGCACGATCCAGCCAAGTGATACGTTGAGTTCAAGCATGACTTAAGGAATGGAAGAGTGTCGAGAACATAGAAATCGTGTTGAGAGAAATGAATGATACTAGTACGAGCGTGGCTCGGAATCAAGGAAACATGTGAGTGGAATGTGCGTGAACGACAATGTGATTGGTCCTCAACAAGCGAATGATATGGAATCGATATCGTGAAAGTAAAAGTTGGTATAACTAATTGAACCATTGATAGGAAGATATACTCGATGATAGTACAATACGTGGTCTTGAATCGGACGAAAATTACTTAGACTTGGTCGACCCCGCTAAGAAGAAATCATACTGATTTCGTTGACACAAACGCTTGAGAAGCAAATCGGGTCATCTCGATGATCGAGATAAATGAAAGTGAGTTTGCCTCAGCCTACGACCTCGCATTTGACGAATTACAACGTGCCTCGTGAAACCATTTTCGTCCCATGACACGGAGAAATAGCAACCAAGACGAGGAAATACTTGAATTAAATAAGTACCATCAACTCTAAAATGAATGAAAGGCTATTCAATAAAATCGACCAAACGCGTGGGACACGGAACTTAGAAAGATATCAAGTATGGTTCGATGCCATCGAACGATAGAGCCGTTCGATAAAATTGTCTAAGAAACACGACGACACGAGTTAAGGAATGGTAAGATGACCTACACTCAGAAAGTCTCGAGGACGAGACTTATTTTGAGTGGTGTATTATGTAACGACCCGCTCCGCCCTAGCGGAACGCCAATTCAAACGGCAAGTGCAACGACTCGAACGAGCCGTCGACCCGAAGAGTTGGCATCGACCTGAAAAAGAATCGATGCAAGGCTTACATTGGCCCGTCAAGATGAATCCAGACTTAGACTTTCAAAGGCGCGCTCGGAGTATCGCTCGGCCGATGCGAACATCGCTAAGGTGGGTGGCTCCGATGAACCCATCTTTGCTTAGCCTAGACACATAACAATACGGACACTATCACGAGAATCGCTAGGCGATAACACCGTGCATGCTAATAAATGACTCAACGCACCTAGCTAAGGGAATAATCCCATCTTGTATGCTTGTATAGAATATGGAAAGGAACTTGAAAAATGTGAACTCTCGTACTGCGTCCCACGCTCGTGCTAAGGCACAAGCTTACGTTCATGTCACTTATGCGTTCAAACAATGAAACAATGAATAGTTTACAACAATGAAACGGGAAGACTATCAACATAGTCGTTCTGAGTAGAGTATAGCAACATTGAAAGACTATGGGACCGATGCGTCGCCAAGGCGACTCCCGCACTGGGAGTTGCGTAATGCGTGAATGAATGAATCAACGAATAAATGAATGAATGAATGAATACGTGAATGAATCGATGAACGAATGAACAAGTGAAAGAAAGAATACATGAAAGATAAGAAAGGAAAGAATGGTTAGCGACAGGTGTGATGGGCACGTGCAACGGGGCTCGCTACCCGCGCTGCACGGACGCCAACCTGGTCGATAACGCATTGTGGCTAAGGGTTAGCCTACGGCTCGGAGATAGCCGCTAAGTTTAAAATGTCAAGATAATACGAAATGGTCGTGGACAAACGACACGGGCGATGGAGGGGAATACCGTGGCCGTGCAGTGATTCTGCGGCACGGGCGTTGTGTGGAGTATACTGTGGCCGGCCTAGGCGGAATCAAAAGTCGGGGCTTACGGGCTGCCTGGGTACGGGCTTGGGCACCGGAAGACGTAAGTGCAGGGTATTTCAAGAGACTTAACGGGGTGTACCAGCCATCACCCTATGCTAAGTTGAGAAATACCAAGGAGAAATGTCCAAAATGGCTTGTAAAGCCAGCGACCGGTGCATATAGATTAAGTAGACTTTGCTGGTGGCTATCCACGTGCAAGTCCTTGTATTGAAATCAAAGTAGTCTAAGTTAAATGAACAAGCTCCTACTGAACGACTTGAAATGTATCATACCAAATAACAAAGAGTGCTTCATGCAAATGAGTTAGAGAACGTGCCTACGACGCGCTAGGACCCGAGGCAGGGACACGCTCTTGATATTGAAAGTTTACATGAGACACGTTAAGTTATTCCTTATGAATTGTGGACTAACTTGGTTTACTTTGGACAGGGAAGGCCGGACGGTAAGTATGGGTAAGTCGTGCATGTGTTTCCATACGACACTTGAATTCTGCAACACGAGATAGGCTATGAGATATGTCATGGAAATGATCCTAAGGCAAGATTAGAAAGACAATGAATGATAGACGGTGCACAAAAGTAAATATAACGTGTTTGGTAATGATAGCATTGTGGGCGAGCTAGCCTCCCCACCAGTGCATAACAATGTACTGATAACCCCACAGTCTGCTTGCAGGATGCAGGAGACGCCAGCGGGTACGGAGCTTCCATCGAACGTGTTAAGGCGCGGAGCCAACTCCGGGGCCTTGGGACGTTACAAGAAGCTGAAGCACCCTATACAGGACATAATGTATCAGAACATTGCCACGAATCATTCCATGTTGTAAGCCACTTGGCACGCCTTTTATGTTTCAGAGAGAGAGCTTGAGCGATTTGTAATATCGGCCTAGCGCCGCTTGTAAACTTCTTGCAAATCAATAAAGAGTTTGAATTCATTTCAATTTTGTGTTCGTTTACTTTCCGCTGCAAATGGGGACACTCTGTGCGACTCTGTGGCCTAGCTCAAATCGGCCGTTTCTGGACTTGGCCTTGCACGGGCGTAACCTAGGCCCGTGCGGCATCACGCCTTAGCGAGGACGATCACTCCTACGGGAGCGGGGCGTGACACCCGACCACCTCCTTCGCCGACATCCTTCGTCCTGACAGGACTCCCAAGCCGGGACTCATGTTCCTGGACGTCCCCCTTGCCGATGTTCAATACCCACAATCGTCCCCCATGCTGACAGTGCCGTTCGTCGACCAGGAACTCTCGTCCCTGGCCACCTCATTCCCCTACTCCTTTGTTCTCAAATTCTCAGCAGGTTGCCCAAAGCTCGCCAGGATGGCAGAGGTCATAACTAGTTGGCGGCTCACGGTGGAGTACAGGGTAGCCCCCTTAGACCCGAGGCACATCCTGCTCCAACTATCCTCTGACCTGGACCACAGAATGGTGTGGTCCAAAGGCACCGGGAGGGTAGACTCCCACCAGATGAAGATAATCAAGTGGTCACCGCACTTTAACACCAAGGAAGACTCGGCGACGGTCGCCGCATGGGTCACCCTACCCAATCTCCCCCTCATTTGCTTCATCCCGGCGGCTCTTAAACGTATAGCAAATTCCTTCGGAACTTACGTGGCCACCGTCGCCGAAACCAGCAACCTGACAAAAGCTCACTACGCAAAGATATGCGTGGAACTCGACCTCGCCTCAGACCCTCCCAACCATATCCTTATTGAACTTGGCAACCAAACACACACTCAATAAATCATCTACGACAACCACATTATCTACTGCACTCACTGCCATTTACGCGGTCACCTATCGAAGCACTACCACCGTCTCCATCCGGAGCTGAAGAAGAAACCAGAGAGGTCAGAACCCAATCCTAATGGGAACCAGCATCATAAAGTTGCTTAACCACCCCTGCTTTCTCTTCCGAACTCCCACACCAGATTCAACTCCAGTGAAGGCAAATCCAGCAGAGGCAACTCAGCAGAAAAAGCTGTGATCCCCTACCACCCACCTAGCCTTCCCCCATCCAATCCATTCAGCGCCCTCGTACCAGTAGCCATTGGCTCCCCCCAGGATTCGGTCTATCATACTAACTTTGATCAGGCCCCCGGAATGGACCCAGAGGACCCGTCTCCTGAGGGAACGGAAGAGGCCGTCCCAGCACCTTCGATTGCCGACGAACTGCAAACTCCGCTCGGCAACCCCACCATTGCCGCTCTAACGATCCTAGGGCCAGAGCAGGCCTTCAGAGGTCTTCAGGTCCTCGCCGCGGGTTTTCCTCTCCAAGCGGAAGGGGACCATATAGGCATCTCCGACGAATCCCTCCTCTTCCCTCCGGAGCAGGCCGATCTCGATTCAGAAGGAGAAATGACCGTACCACCCAAATGTCCCAGCAACCCACCCCTCGACACCTCCCCTAAGAAGGCAGGGGGACCACCCATCACTAACAGGAAAGTAGACAAAAAAAAGGGACCGCCAAATCCCCGTCAATGCACACCAGGTCCGCTGCAAAGCGGTCCAACCAACCCCTCCCAAAGCTCCATTAATGCTGAACATTCTCTCCTGGATTATCCGCGGCCTGGCGAACAAACCAACGATGAGGAGCATCACCAGCCTTAAGAAAACTCACAAGATCGACATCTTGATCATCCTCGAACCCAAAATCTCATACAAGAGCCTCAAATCCATTCAACTGCAGTTAGGCTTTCACTCGGCCATTGCCGGCATGCACGACATTTGGATTCTCTGTTCCAAAGTCGTCAAAGTCAGTGTCATCCATAATTCCAGTCAAGCCCTGTTATGCTGGATGGAACATCCCTTAATCCCCAAACGTGCCATCCTGTCGGTAGTTCATGGCAGTTGTGACATTGCAGAATGCAGACACCTCTGGAACGACCTTCTGGACATCAACCATCACAACCGCAACCTCCCATGGCTTTGCATCGGAGACTTCAATGCCATCACTTGCAGAGAAGAGAAGATTGGAGGCCGTCCTCCACCTCTCTCCGCTATGCAAGACTTCAACAACTTCATCTTCAACTCTCACCTCACCTCTCTCCCGTTCACCGGTAACGCATTCACCGGGTACAACATGCAGGAAGGCGACCGGCGGCAAAATTCTCGCCTTGATAGGGCGTTGACGAACGCCCACTGGCTTGATACGGGGACAACCTCCAAGCTCTCTCACCTTAATGCCACCGAATCCGACCACGCCCCTGCTGATTGGCATCACTAGCACTTTCAACCACTCCAGAAAGAGCTTTTGCTTTCTGGACTTCTGGAGCGAGCACCCCCAATTCTTAGGGGTCGTCACAGAAGCGTAGAACAGTACAGACTCCATAGACCCCCTTAACCGCGTGGCCATTAATCTCCAGGCCACGAGGAAAGCTCTGACAGCATGGAGCAAACATGCTTATGACAATTTCTTCCAAGCCATTCGCGAGGCAGAGGACGATGTGACTCGTGCTGAAGCGATATACATGGCCGACTGTTCGCCTGATACCAGGAAGGCGCTGAATCTCACGAACGCCATTCTCAAATTCAGGCTGAAGATTGAGACCAATTTTTGGAAGCAGAAATCTAGGATCAAATGGGACAACGTGGGGACAACAACTCTAGCTTCTTCCACGCCTGCATCAACGAACGGAGACAAAAACTCACTTTCCATCAGATTATCGCAGACAACGGCACTAGCATTACTGACCAAAAGGGTATCCAAGAGGAGGCCGCGAAGTTCTATTCCAGAATTTTTTCCAAGGAGGCGATTCTTAAAGAAGATACCTTCCTGGACAAGGTTCCCCTTCTCATCAATGACACAGACAATTTACGGCTTGAACAACCCCCCTCGAAGGAAGAAGTGAAAGTAGCAGTATGGGCCCTCGACGAGCACAGTGCCCCTGGGCCAGACGGATTTTTAGGAGTGTTTTTTTGTACTTGCTGGGATATCATCAAGTCTGACATCCACAATACGACTCCGCCTTCCGCCAGGGAGCTACATACCCCAGAGCCATCTCGACAACCTCATCCTCATCCCGAAGAAAGACAACCCCGAGACATTCCGTGACTTTTGCCCTATCAGTCTCTACACCTTTACCAACAAAATCATATCCAAGATCATCGCCTCCCGCATGGTAGGCATTCTCCCTAAGATCATCTCGGAGGAGCAGAGTGGATTTGTACGGGGGAGAAACATCCAAGACAATATCATGCTGGCTCAAGAATTAATCACCTGCATGAAATTCCCAGCAAGAGGGGGCAACATTGCTATCAAATTAGACATGGAGAAAGCCTACGACAGGCTAGATTGGCAATTTATGATCTAGGTCTTCAGAGCCTTCGGCTTCTCCGAAGCCTGGACCAACGTTGTGTGGAGATTGATCAGAACTCATGGTTCTCCACGGTTATTAACGGCCAAGTGGACGGGTTCTTTAAATCCACTCGCGGGGTAAGACAAGGAGATCCGCTATCAGCCACCATCTTTATCATTACGGCGGATGCGTTAAACAGAAACCTTAACAAGATGACGAGCTCCCCCAACTTCCAACACTACCATACGGCGAGCGGCTGCCCGATCATCACCCACCTGGCCTTCGCTGACGATATCCTTATATTCTTATCCGGAGACGCAGGATCGGTGGAAGTCGTCCACAATATGCTCCAGATCTACGAAAGGTGCTCTGGGCAGAAGATCTACCCGAAAAAGAGTGTTATCTACACCCACCATAATATCAAGACAGAGCAAGCGGCTAACACTTCTACCACCACATCGTTCCCCACCAAACACCCTCCAATCCTCTACCTCGGGTCCCTGGTGTACGGGAAATCCAATGCCGGGACCTTCGAGAACCTGACCAATCGTATCAGGAAGAAGCTCGAGGGCTGGCACAATGCCACTCTATCCCCAGGAGGCAATATTATCCTCATCAATCATGACCTCACCTCCATTCCCATCTATACCCTGGTTGCATGCTCACCTCCCAAGAAAGTTCTATCCTATATCGAGAGCATCTTCAGCAATTTCCTCCGGGGACACAACGGTGGCCACGAAAAGCACCATTGGGCTAGCAAGGACACCATGGCTCGGCCCACCGGAGAGGGGGGCCTGGGTTTTACCAAACTTTACCACATTATTAACGCCTTCTCTATGAAATTGTGGTGGACATTTCGCACCGGTAAGAACTTATGGTCCAGATTCATGAAGGCCAGATATTTCAAGCATATCCACCCGTCCACGACCATCGCTAACAGCAGATCATCCACGGCATGGCGTCGCATACTTTACGTGTGGACCCTCGTCGAACCTGCGATTCGCCTCTAGTTGGGAATCGGAGATGCATCCCCATTCTTGGAGCGCTGGGTAGGCAATTTCTTACTTTCCAACACTCCGACGGCCCCTAAGAACAGCACTATCAAGGATCTGTAGGACCCTCCTAATAACACCTGGAACTGGAACAAAGTCGGCTCAAGGGCTGGGCCCGAAGCAACCGAGCACATCCGTCGTAGCGGTTTAAGGATCGGATCGGACGCAGATAAGCTCGAGTGGTCACCCGACGGTGCTGGCGCCTTCTCGGTTAAGTCAGCCAGAAGCGTTATACTAGGCAACGCGACCCCGTACCCTACCATTGCCTCATTCTGGCAGACGTGCATCCCCAAGAAGTGGTCTTTCCTCATCTGGAGAGCCCTTCGCAATATCCTCCCCACAGACAAAAACCTCAACACTATCGGGTTCAGCCTTGCCTCGGCGTGCACATGCTGCTCTGATCGACAATTGGAAACAGTCAACCACATCCTCAATCAGGGGGATCTTCCGGTCAAGGTCTGGAGAGCTCTCACTCAGCGCTGCAGATTGCCTCATGGAGGCGACAACTTTCACCAACTCCTGGCCAATTGGGCCTCCGCGTCCCATGGCCACCAGATTGTCGCCGTGGCCGCCACGTGGGACATCTGGAAAAATTGGAACAAGGCGAGATATGAAGGCAACCAGTACAGTGCTGACCAACTAATTTGGGAGACCATTCGTCAATGCCACAAACGAAGACCCCTCTGTAGGCATGGCCAGGAGGCCTTCTGGAACTCTCTCCTATCCTTGGCTTAGCCATTTTGTTTCTTGTTTGCCTTTTCTTTTGTCAGTATACGTGTACAGGCATCCTCATTTTGCGCCTATAGGTATACTTGTAAAGGTTCGGCATTTTCGGCCTTATTCAATAAAATGGTTGGTTGGATTATATATATTAGGGGTGAGCGTCGGTATAATCGGTCGATATTTGGTTGGATTTTTCGGTATTTGTTAATCGGTATTTAAAAAAATCAATACCAATATCGTACCGTTTAGAATCGGTTTTTTCGGTTTCGGTTAAATCGGTATTCGGTCGGTTTTTGTTCGGTATCGGTATTTTAACATTTAACATTTGATCAATAAACACACTTAATGAACCTTTTAACCTAGAAAAATATTTTTTTTAACTTTTTTTAGAAGCATTAAATTTCAAAGCCAAGCCTCTACCAAACAAACGACTAATCAAATTTATTAGAATAATATGTAACAAGTCGCAAACACCTAAAAAGAGCTTAAAAGATTAAACACGATCACTAAGTTTAATCCTTAGTATAAGTTTAAGTACACCAAAATTCACTTCAAAATTATATGAAAACACAAAAATATTAGCTCAAAAGATCAAAAACTCAATTCTTAGCGTTCTTAACATAACTTCAATTCCACTAAAATCTATTTTAAGTTCTAATAAACTGATTCTTAACTAAAACATAGATAAAAATGAAAAAGAGTAATATAAAGTTAATCACGAACAACATTCTAGGGGAAAGAAATATAAAAAATATATATATATATATATATATATATATATATATATATATATATATATATATAAATATAAAATATATATATATATATATATATATATATATATATATATATATATATATATAAGCGGTTCGGTATTTTCGGTATGGTATTACACTCAAACCGTTACCACTACCATTATACCATATTTTGATCGGTTCGGTAATTCGGTATCGGTACATAATTTCGGTTCGGTTTTTCAGAATTTTTGTAATCGGTATTCGGTCGATTTTTCGGTAGCGATCGGTATTTGCTCACCCCTAATATATATATATATATATATATATATATATATATATATATATATATATATATATATATATATATATATATATATATATATATATATATATTCAAAAAAACTAATCTTTATTCATATCAAAAGGAGGTAAAATAGTACAAAATGAAGCTATAGAACTGGACTTTCTATATGTGAACATCTAATCATCGCCTTTTTCACTTGTCTACGAACTTCTGCAACAAGCTGATCCGAATAGAAAGTATATGCTTCATATCTCCATTTTACGATTTTTCCAAAGGACCCAGCATATAGCGCCCACCATGATTTGCTTGAGATGTTTCTGTCGTCTTCTCCACCAAGTCTGTAGCCTCTGCAACATATCCACTCTATTAACACGAACTCCTGTCTTCGTTTGAAAGCACTACCAAACAGAAGAAGCCAGCTCCCATTCACTGAATATATGGGCAATCGATTCCGACTTCCGATTCGAACAACAGTGACAAGCCGACGCCAAAGAATAGCCCAGATTAACAATGTTGTCATCAGTCGGGAGTTTGTTAAGCATGATCCGCCATAGTAATATGGACCATTTGGTCGGCATGCATTTGTTCCAAGCATTTTTAAAGAAGGCTTGCTGAGGGAATTGTACTCTAGTGTATATATATATATATATATATATATATATATATATATATATATATATTTTTTTTTTTTTTTGATATATATATATAAAAAAAAAAATATATATATATATATATATATATATATTGTGAGCCAATTTTCATCCACTTTCGGGCCATTCGACCATCCCTATATTTTTGGTAAGAAACTAGACTTCCTAAGCTTTCCAACGCATTTAATTTTCCAGCATTTTAGTTTCGTTTGTTACTTATTAAAAATTCGGATGTTTCATCGTAATCTCGAAACACCAAAATCCATGAGTCTTACGTGTCCAATTGATTTGAAACTTCGTATACCATCTCCAAATTAATTGTTGTGCATATTTTGATATGAAAAACATATTTTTCCTATCAGTATTTTTTTAGAACTAAAATATGTTAATAAATTATTGTTTTGGGAATAAACTATGAACCAAATCAATGAATATTGATGACAGATCAATATGAGATATTGGTAACTATTTTTTATGAATATAATATATTAAATTTTATTATAAAATATTTCTAACTATTTTACCAAATAAAATATGATATTTTTATGTTATTAAAATATTACTTTAGTGGGAAGATTTAATGCTATATATGTTAGATTGAGTTGGGTAGTTAATGTGACTATATATATATATATATATATATATATATATATATATATATATATATATATATATATATATATATATATTAAAAATATATATTTATATATATATATATATATATATATATATATATATATATATATATATATATATATATATATAACCAATCCAAAACAGCTGAACACATCCTGCTCTCCGGGGACCTTGCCTCGCAGATCTGGGCCAGCCTCTCCAGCAAATGTAGTCTACCTCATCTGACCTGGGGCTTCAACAATCATCTCACCATCTGGGGTAGCTCCCAGGGGCATCAGATCGTCGCAGCCGCTGGTATTTGGGTCCTGTGGAAAACAAAAATAAATTTAGGTACGAAGGACGGCAATTCAACACCGAATCTCTGAACAGGGAGGTCCTCAGGCAGATCTCCAAAGTCGACAGGCGCTACCATCACCTCTCGAACAGCTTCAGAAGGAAGCTGTCCTAACACTCGGTCTGGCCTTGCGAGCGTATCCGGCCCTTGGCCTATTTTGTACTAGTTGTTTTTCTTTTGGCGCTTGGCGCGCTTACTTGTATAGCTTTGGTATTTTGCGCCTGATACATCAATAAAGTCCATGCTTCCCTATATATATATATATATATATATATATATATATATATATATATATATATATATATATAATAGAAACACACTTTATATACGTATCAGGCATAAAAAGCCGTAGCCTTTACAAAAGAGCGCGACTCGCACAAATAGAAAGAAAAAATGAAGACCGGACCGCGCCGGAAGTTAGATTAATGCAATGTCTCCCAAAAACACACTTTTTATATATATATATATATAATAGAAACACACTTTATATACGTATCAGGCGTAAAATGCCGTAGCCTTTACAAAAGAGCGCGACTCGCACAAATAGAAAGAAAAAATGAAGACCGGACCACGCCGGAAGTTAGATTAATGCAATGTCTCCCAAAAACTACTCGATGAGTGAGAGCAGTGAGAGCTGACTTTGCTGATTTGTTTGAGAACCTCTCGAAAAAGCTGAGAGGCACTGAGTTGACGTCCTTCATATCTGTGCTTGTTCCTATTCTTCCACAAAACCCATATGCTGGCGGCTACGATGATCTGGTGCCCGTGAGAAATGCTCCAGTAGGTTAGGAGATCATTGAAGCCCCCAGCGAGTTGGTTCGGGTGGCATCTTCTGGAGAGGTTGGACCAAACCTGAGAGGCGAGATCGCCTGAGTGCAATATGTGTTCTGCTGATTCCGCCTTTGGAGAGGAACAACAGTGGCATTTGGACGCAAGGTTGTAACCGAAGGAAGTGAGGGATTCATCGGTGGAAAGCTTTCTTCTCTGCGCTCTCCAAATGAGGATCGACCATTTGTTGGAAATGCAGGACTGCCAGTAAGGGGCGTTGGAAGAGGGATGCTTTTTGACTCCTCTGGCCGCAATCCTGGCCGAAGCAAGAGTGAAATCGCCGCTAGCCGTCTGGGACCACCTCAAAGTGCCTTCTACCGGCACCATCAAAGGTTCTGCGATATTACGGCCGAGGAGAATACGACACCAATCCGCCGATGCTCTGCTATTGGCAGTCACGATCGTGGGATTAGTGTGTTGGAAGTATCTGACTTTCATGAAATGAGCCCAGATCGAGTTCTTCGTGCGAACCTTCTACCACAACTTCATGGAGCTGGCCGCCACGATGTGCGCTAATCTGCTGAAACCCAGACCGCCTTCGCTAGTAGGTTTGGCCATGGTGTCCCAGCTAGCCCAGTGGTGTTTGTCTTTGCCGTCGCTGTGGCCCCAAAAGAAATTGGTGAGAAGAGACTATGGATGCTAAAACCTTCTTCGACGGGGAGCACACCGCCAGAGTATAGATTGGGATAGAAGAAAGCACATGCTTGATTAGAATCATCTTACCCCTCGGGAAGAGAGTAGCGTTGTGCCATACTTCGATCTTAATTCTGACCTTCCTGACACGACCTTCGAAAATGCCCGCATTGGATTTGCCGTAAACCAGCGGGCATCCAAGGTATGTGAATGGAGGATAATCCATGGCAAAGGAGGTTAGATTGGTGAGAGTCGCATAGTGGTTTCTATCGGCTTTATGGTGGGTGTAGATGACCCTTTTGTTGGGGTTCACGCGTTCCTGGAGCACCTAGTGTATTTCTCAATCATGTTATGCTCTGTCTCAACCGACTCGATGTCCCTTGCCAAGATGATGAGGATGTCATCCGCATAAGCCAGATGCGTGATCAAGGGGCAACCAGTGGTAGTGTAGAAGTGATGGAATCTGGGGGTATTGGCTAGGCTATTCAGATTTATGCTAAGGGCTTCGGCCGCAATGATGAAGATGGTGGCGGAAAGAGGGTCCCCCTGCCTAACCCCTCGGCTCGATCTGAAGAAGCCGGCCGCTTGCCCATTTATGATGGTTGAGAACCAGGAATTGTTGATGGATCTGAAGATTATGTTAATCCATGATTCGGAGAAACTGAAGGCCTTAAGCACCCAAATCAGAAATTGCCAGTCCAGGCGATCGTATGCTTTCTCCATGTCCAGCTTGATGGCCACATTACCTTTCCTGGAAGGGAATTTCATGCACGTGATCATCTCTTAAGCTAGGAGGATGTTTTCTGTGATATTGTGCCCTTGGACGAAGCCACTTTGCTCTTCAGAGATAATCTTGGGAAGGAGGGTGGACATGCGAGTCGCGATGATCTTGGAGATTATTTTGTTGGTGAAGGTGCAAAGGTTGATGGGGCAGAAATCTTTAAAAGTCTCTGGGTTGTCTTTCTTGGGGATGAGTATGAGGTTGGCACATGAGATGGATTTTGGGTATCTCGCTCCCTGAAAGAAGGCTATGGCCGCTTCTAGGAAATCTGTGGCGATAATGTCCCAGCAGGTGCGGAAGAACACCCTGGAAAAATCGTCGGGGCCGGGGGCGCTGTGCTCATTTAGGGCCCACACTGCCGCTTTGACTTCTTCTGCGGTCGGGTTGGCCTGAAGATGTTCGTTCTCTCTCTCGCTGTTCATTTGAGGAATCTTGGACAGAAGATCGTTGTCTTTGAGGGTAGGGTCTTTGGTGAATAATCTTGTGTAGTAGTTGGCGGCAGCTTCCTGAATGCTCCTTCGATCTTTTAGTATACGGCCGTTGTCATCTGAGATTTGATGCAAATTCAGTTTTTGTCTCCAGCCTTTAACGCAGGAGTGGAAGAATACCGAATTACTGTCTTCCTCTGCGTCCCAAGCTAGCCTGGCTTTCTGCATCCAGAATTCTGTCTCTACCTTGAGTCGGGATTTGAGGATTGCCCTGGTGAGGTTAAGCGTGGCACGATACTCTTGCGATCTGTTAAAGGCGAACAGAACCTCTGCTCTGATCACATCGTCCTCTGCCTTCTTAATTTCCTGGAAGATGTTACCGAAAGCGTTCTTGCCCAGGTCGCCAACACTCTTTTGGTGGCTTTAAGCTTAATAGCAATACGAAATAGGGGGTCTGGATTGGTGACAGTGTCCTATACGGTCGCGACAATATTCCAGAATTGCTGATGGGAGCTCCAGAAGTCCTGGAATTGTAACGCTTTTTTGATAGGATTAGGGTTGCTAATAATCTCTATAAGAAGGGGAGAGTGATCTGATTCTGTTGTGTTGAGGTGGGATAGGTTGGAGATGAGGCCCGTGTCTGAACAACAGTTGTTGATTAGAGCTCTGTCAAGACGAGAGTACTGCTGCCGTTCCCCCTTCTACATGTTGTACCAAGTGAGCTAGTTGCCTGTAAAAGGCAGGGAGGTCATGTGGGCGTTGAAGATAAAGTCGTTGAAGTCATTCATGGCCGTCTGGCGGGGAGGCCTGCCCCATGACTTCTCATCTTTGGAAGAAATAGTGTTGAAGTCTTCGACACACAACCATGGGAGATTGCTATGGAGGTGGTTCGTGTCCGTCAGCGTGGCCCAGAGCTCTTTTCTCTCGTGAAGGTCACAACTGCCGTGAACTGCGGATATGAGGGATTGGCTCTGAAGCACCGGGTGCTCAATCCAGCAAGAGAGCGCTTGTTTAGAGTCGTGGATGACGCCAAAATTGATGCCTGTGTCAAAGAGGATCCAGATGTCGTTGCATCCAGCCGCAGCGGCTGGAAACCCGAGCGAGAGTTTGAGGGTTTTGAGTTTCTTTATTGGGATTTTGGGTTCTATGATGATTAGGATGTCAATGCAGTGGATTTTCTTGAGGCAGGTGAGTCTATTGATGGTTAGTTTGTTCACGAGCCCACGGACATTCCATGTGAGGATGTTAAGCATTGAGAGGGGTAGGGGAGGGAGGGTTGTGTTGCTTTGCGGCTGATCTTGTAGTCATGGCCGTGTGCTTTTTGACCTATTTTTTGTTGTTGTTGTGTCTTCTCGATCCTTTTAGGGAAGCTGTTGAATGGTCTGAGGTTGCCTCATACTGCCCTTGCGTGGTCTGTTCGGATTCGGTCCCCGAGATATAGGCCTCTGTCTCGATCTCCCTCATCGCGCTGAGGGGGTTTATGGGGTCAAGGATTCCTGCTTCCGACGCAAGGTGGATTCTGTGAGCTGTTTTCACACCTAATATGGCGAAGATGTTCTCTGAGGGTGGAGGACGGTTTGTTGTCGATAGATCCGGGGGTGGTGACTCGAGCTCCTTTCTAGCCAACCTTTCTGAGCCCTCTACTGCTGGGAGGATATCTGAACTCTAGACTTCATCCCCTGCGGTTGTGTCTTCTGCAAGAGCAAGAATGTCGAAGGAGTTGTGGAGTTGGATTTCCTCGGGCGTGGGTGATGCTTTTTTCTGGTGGGGGTTGGGATTGGTAGGGCACAATTTCCTTAGAATAATGAGAAGGGATACCAGGATTGGTGGGTGCCACTGTGCCTGCAGACTGGTTCTGGGAGTTGGGAAGCGGAATGCTTTGCGCAGAGGGTTGGACAATCGGCTTCTTTCTGAACGGTGCCTTGCGGGCGACTTTCTTCCTCAGTTCTGGGTGAGCTTTATGGCAATTCTTGGAGAGGTGACCTCTCAGGTGAAAGTGCTTGCAAAAAATGATGTTGCTGTCATATATCAGCGCCAGAGTGTGAGTTCTGACCCTGAGTAGGAGCTCTATTTGATCTGGGGGTCGGAGGACAGATCCAGTTCAACGTATATCTTAGCGAAGTTTCCTTTGGAGAGGTTTCGGGTTTCTTCTACTACAGCCACCAGGGATCCGAAGGAGCTTGCTATCCTTTTGAGAGCCGCTGGGGCGAAGCAAACTAAAGGCAGGTTGGGGAGGGTGATCCATGCCGATATAATGGTCGAGTCGACCTCGGTGTCGAAATCTGGAGACCATTTGACGATTTTAATTCTGTGAGCTCCGATGGTAGTGGTGCCCTAAGCCCACACGGCCGTGTAGTCTTCTGCTGAAGAGAGATGGAGGAAACAGTATTTAGGGTCCAGCGGTGCCACCTGATATGCCGAGGCGATCCCCCAGCCTGCGATGGCCTCTTCAACAATGGAGAGCTTTGGGCACCCCGTCTGTAATTTCAAGACGAAGGTTTTCCCAAAATGACTGGCGAGGGACGAAATTTCTTCTGGGGTGAAAGGGATTATGATAGACGAAGGTTTTCCCTCTCTAAGCTCGATGTCCTCTAGTTGCGGGGCCAAGCGAGATAGGCGATCTGGACGAAGTGCGTTCGCAAAGGAAACCGACTTGGCGGGACAAGCTGCCTGGGTCGGGGGAGACACTGCAGGCGGAGTTGGGGGGAGGTGGAGTCGAGGGAGCCTGAAACGACTGACCCACCGCTACGATCGGAGCGAATCAAAGCTGAGTCAATTCTAACTCCTAGAGATGAGGAGGGGAAAGTGGAGCTGGCGGGACCGCCCGATGATGAGGGTGCATAGGGGGATGATGAGGGCGTATTAGAGGAGGCAGAAGCCTTATGTGCCCTTGCAGCTGGGGCTTCGACGGCCGAGATTCGTCGAGAGCTATCAGATGGAGGCGCATAAGCCTGAGTCCCCTGGGCGAGCGCAGATAGACCCGAACAGGTGGGCGCATAGGTAAACTGCTCGGATGGCGCGTATGCACCGGGAGCTAGAGAGGGCGCATAGTCCTGCCAAACGCAAGCGCGAGGGCCTGGAGCTAGTGGCGCATAGCTCGACTGCACGGGGGGGGGTGTGTATGTCCTGTCAACAAGGTCGTGGGTGCATGGCTGCCGACCTGCTGATCCCGCGATGGGGGAAAAAATAGCCGATTTCAAATTCGAATTCAAATTCGAAATCGTGGAAATCTCGTGGAGGGACGGGCGGGAAGGCTCCGGGCCCGAGACCAACGACGCTCCACTATCTGCTCGGTGCCAACGGAGGGGGGGCAACTTCTTGCAAGGCCGCAGGAGCTATGGGAGATCCGGGTGGCCAGCGAAGTTTGGAGGTTGTGCCCGTCGGAGCTAGGCCAAGGAAGGCCAGCTGCTTCGACGTCCATGCTGGGACCGGGGGCCGGGGCTGAGTGAGGCCGCATGAGGGAGGCACTCCGGTCCGAGCGGGACGGCCATTTGCGAGCAGAAAGTGATGAGGGGGCCGAGGGAGGTATGGATGGCAGAGAGGGGGAGAACGCTCGGAGGAGCGCCGACCACTGCGACGACGGGCCGGTCTTGGTCGAGCGCACGAGGCCGGGCCGCCGGACGGCTCCGGGGGACGCGGGAAATCCTGGGGGAGGGAAAGAAGGGGAGGGGGAGGGGGGACTTCCTAGGAAGGGGAAAGGAAGCCATAATATATATATATATATATATATATATATATATATATATATATATATATATATATATATATATCATGCTTCCCTATATATATTTCGGAACAAAAACGAAGATCTTAGAAGGCCTTTGGCCAAGAAACAAAGAAAGGAACAAGGGTAAAGAACGGTGACCGTAGAACCCAGCAACAAGCCAGCCTCAATCGCCCCTATACAAATCGCATACAAACAAAAGTATACCAATCCCAACATGAAAAATAAGAAGAAGAGAAGCAACACAGCTTTAAGAGGCCCCCCCACCTAGCGGCGCGGCAAACAGATCTCTTAATTGGTCTGGCGCTTGATTTCCAAAACCAACGTGTGCGTCGGCAAAGATCGCCCTTCGTATCTTAATTTGTTTCGGTTCTTCCATAGAACCCATGCAATAGCTGCCAAATTAATGATCCGATGGGCAGCTATAATCGGGTCTGGGGGATTGGAAAGGAGTAAGGATTCAAAGGACGGTAGGCCGTTGGACGGGTGGAAGATCTGCTAGATGTCGGCTGCCGTATTGCCCGAAAGCAGCAGATGATGCACATATTCAGCCAAAGGGACCGAGCAGCAGTGACAGCATAAAGCCAGTGAGATGCCTAATTCTTGCACTCGATCGTCAGTGGACAGTTTTTTGAGGATGTAATGCCAGACGAGGATCGACCATTTTAGCTGGAAATCGCCATGCCAGAGGGAAGCCTTGAAAGGAACGACTGGTCGGTGTAGTCTGGCTACCTTCCTGGCTGACACGATCATGAAAACTCCATCCTGGATGGGGATCTAAGTTAGTGTGTCCGAAAGATTGCCCACGGAGATATCAACGGTCCGCAGTGACGCCTCCGCTATGGGGCCGAAGATCTGGTGCACGCGATGGAAGTCCCAGCGGTCGCCCTGCCACAGATCATGAATGCGCATGCCAGCGTGTAAGGGGACAGATGTAAGGCGACCACAATCGATCCATTGTTCCTCAGTATTGGTATCTTCTATCCCCACCCATAGATGAATCAACGGTTCTACAAGGGCTCTTCCCTCCAAAAGCTGTCTCTAATCGAGCGTTGCTTTACAGTTAGCAATAGTAGAGGTCGGATGGCGATTCTTGAAATACCTCGCTTGTAAGTACCATCACCAGAGGGACCACTTGGTCTTGAGTTTCCACCAAAGCTTAATGGAAAAAAGCTTTCGCCACCTCGTCAAGGCACCTCAGGCCGAAACCATCTTCCTTTGTCGAACGAGCCAAGGAGGACCACCCTCCCAACATCTGCAGTCACCTCCTGGAGCACGACCCCAGAGGAAGTGAATGAATGAGGTCTCCAGGCCATGAAAACCTTCTTGGGGGGTTTACAGACTGACAACATGAAGTAGCAATCGATGCCAGGACATGCTTGAGGAGGATAAGACGACCGCCAAGTGATAGCAAGTTGAGGTACCATCACTCGATTTGCCTCTGAATCTTATGGATAATCGGCTCAAACAGAATGGATTTACGTCGACCCAGGTCAGGTGACACCCCAGATAAACAAAAGGAGGTGAGGCAATTTGGATACTTGAAGCCGCACCCAGCACATTCCTGGCCGATCGGTCGAGAGAGTCCGGGACAAATATGCGACTCTTATCTTTGTTAACACTTTGACCCGAAGCCCGTTCGTATCTGGACAACATTCAACTGATTTTTCGTATGATATGTTGGTCGCCATTGGCAAAGATCAGTATGTCATCAGCAAAGGCTAGGTGCGATATGGTAGACACCACTCATGTCCCGGTAGCGTAGGTTCCTTTCGAGGAGTCTGAAAGCTACCAAATTTTGACTGAGCAATTCTGTCGCTAATATGAAGAGAAAGGGAGAGAGAGGGTCGCCTTGTCGGATACTCCGAGATATCTTGAACGCTTTTGCTGCCATGCGTTGATGATTGGGGACATCCAAACATAAGAAATCGCCCGCCAAAGAATGTTGATCCCATGTTCCGAGAATCTAATTCTTCTAAGAACCTAGATCAAGTGTTGCCAGTCCAACCGGTCGTAAGCCTTCTCCATGTCAAGCTTGATAGCGATATTCCCCCTTGTACAGTTCATTTATACCAGAGATCAACTCTTGAGCAAGAAGGATGTTCTCGGTGATATCCCAGATTTTCACGAAGCCACTTTATTCTTCTGAAATCAACTCTTGAAGAAGTGTCGCCATCCGCAACGAGATGACCTTAGAGATCAGTTTATTGAGGAATGTACACAGGCTGATTGGTCGATAGTCAGAGAATGAGATGGGGTTAGGAACCTTAGGGATAAGAACAAGCAGAGTATTGGCAATTGCCTTGGGATAATGTAGCCACTCTATGAAGGTGTTGCCCGCCTCCACCAGGTCCTCCTTAATGATCGCCCAATATGAGCGGTAGAATCTGCCATTGAACCCATCCATCCCCGCTGTGCTATCGGGGTCAAGCGCAAGGAGAGCCGACCAGAGTTTTGCCTCAGATAAAGGAGCGTATAGAGCGTCATTAGCTTCGTTGGAGACCAACCTAAGAATGTGAGATAGGAGCTCGGTGTCCGAAAAGACGGGGACTTTGGTGAAGTTGTAGAAATTACGGACAGCCATACGAATATTGGCGGAAGTAAAGTGAGCTCTGTCGTGTTGGTCTTCCACGTGGTGGATGAATAATTTGGCCCTCTTACTCTGTACGCATGCGTAGAAGAAGCGGGTATTACGGTCACCCTCCGTATCCTACCGCAAACTGGCCTTTTGTCTCCAGAACTCAGACTCCGTGTGCAGAGTGCTTTGGAGAAACTCCCGAGCTTCTATCAAACGTTGCTCTAAAATGGTGGATCCGGACAGAGCGAACGTCGCCTCAGCCGCCGTCGTCAATGATTTCGTTGTCCTCACCACTTCGAAGATATTCCTAAAAACACTCCGGCTCCAAGATGCGAGCGCCTTGCTAGTGTCGTAGAGTTTGTTGACCAACTGAATCAGAGGGTTGGGATGAGAGTGCGCCTGTCACGCTCCTTGAACGGTGTCGAGGAAGAAGGGGTAGGGTATCCAAAAAATTTGGAATTTGAAGGTTTTTTTTGGTAGATACCTAGCCGGGGGAGCACTGCAAGATGAGGGGACTGTGATCCGACCACAGGCGGCTAAGATGGGTCACTTGTTTGAGTGGCTTCCATTGAAGCTAGTGGTGATTCACCAGGATTCTGTCGAGCCTGGACTATTGGAAATGCAACCAGTTCGGTTGTTATTCCAAGTGAATGGATAGCCTGAGAACGGAAGAGGAAAAAGGAGGGCGTCAAGAATGAATTGGTTGAACTCAAACATGGATCCCACGTTCGTCGAAAGGCCCCCCATATGCTCTGACAGAGAATAGATAGCATTGAAGTCTCCTCCAATGATCCAGGGTGAGTCCGACAAGTTGAGGGAAATCAGTGTATCCCAAAGATCTTGCCTTTGGATCTTGCTAGAATGACCGTAAACCGCGGAGAAGAATAAGGGATGCATGTGTATCCCAAAAATCAGTGTATCCGGGAGGGCATCTTCTGGTCAACGAAGATCCACGTACCGTTGCCATTGTCGAATGCTTGTTGGAAACCAAATTGGACTCTGAACTTATTAATCTGCCGGTCCCGTACCTTGGCCTCAATGGTAGCCAAGATGGAAACCTGCTTGGACTTTGTGAGGAGTTCGATTCTGCTAACAGTAGATCGCCCTGCGACCCCCTACAATTCCATATCATGAAGCTTTTCTTCATCGCTTTGGATGAGGGTCTTCTTTGATGTTGATCGTAGGGACCTTCCTCGTGATGTGGTACATTGATCTAATGCCTGCGCCTTCATGGAGTGCCTCTTGAGTGAGTGGAGATGGGGGAGGTGACGGGGCCTGGGGCGGAGACGGGGACAGAGGGCTCGGAATGAGGTGAGGATTGGAGAGAAGAAGGGGCGGTTGAAAGAGTATGGAGAGGGCCTGAAGAAGAGGAGTTGGGGATAGGAGGAGGAGGGAGGGTACAAGGAATCTCTGAATGGGGGATGACCTCTGGGCTTCTAAGAGCGACCAGTAATTGGCAATAATGATGGCTTCCTCCGACTCGACGTCGGACGTAGCCTCCTCCGATGGATGGGGTTCTTCTTCCGTAATACAGGGAGAGTATGCAGTAGAGAGGCTTATTCAGAAGCTTCCTTGAGACCACCATTAGCAGGAGTAGAGCGACGGTGAGCTTTTCGTTGTTGACGACTGATGCGCCCTACCTGCGAAAAATCTTCAAAGAGGCTATCTGAGTTGGACGTGCCCGATGAAGAAGCTTGGGGTGCAGGACTGTCATGAGCAGAATCCGTTGATTTTAGGATGGAGGGGATCTTAGGAACATTAGTATTATATATATATATATATATATATATATATATATATATATATATATATATAATATATATATATATATATATATATATATATATAATATATATATATATATATATATATATATATATATATATATATATATATATATATATATATATATATATATATATATATATATATATATATATAGCAATTGTTTTCATACTTCCAAAATAAAATATTACTATTAATAGCAATAACACATATATGGGGCATATATATATATTTACCAACCTTTATAATTAATAATAAACTCATATATATGCATTTATTTATTAGATACACATGCGAGTATATATATAGCCTACAACTTCCTAAAATGCACAAGAATATCTAAAAAAAATATTTATCCTATTTTAAAATAAATATCACTTGAATATAAAATAATATTGATAACTATAATACATATATAACAATTACTTAGTAAAATATATTTAATTAGATCATTAAAATAAAATACGACATACACACATAATAATATACATAGATGTCTTTGGACACACCTCATAATCCCATGGGCTTGGGTTTGGTTTGGGTCCAGTTTGACTAGTTTAACACAACCGGGTCTCCTAAAAAGTCATAATCTTAACTAATTAAATCATTTATAGGGGTCGTCATAACTTTGGCTGATTTTCCTAATTGTGATACTGCTATGGCTAGGCCTTCCTTAGCATGGCTAATACACTAGTCAAACCACACGACTACACTCTCCGTGCCATAATTTCTAGTCATCTTGCACCCCAAAACTTAATCATGACTAAGGCCATCTATATTAATATCTATTTAATTAAAAGTATTTATAAATTCCAAAAATCACTATTTAAGTCAAATAAATAATATAAAATAATATAAAAATTTTGCGGTGTTACAACTGCCTTGACAATTCTCTTTTGAAATATTCAATCGCCTTTGAACTCCGTAATTGTATTCGATCACATCTTCCATGAACTCTTTATTATTTTTTTGTCTTCACCTATTTCGGAGATAATGCTCGTGCTTGAGGGAAGATAGACATGTGGATTGTACTGGTTATGGATCCCATAAGCCAATTAAACTATTAGGTGGTTATCTTTTGCGATTAAGGGGTATCATATGTGATATAACCTATGTTAAAACCTTCGAGGACGGGTGAGCACTATTGAATGATTGAGGAAAAATTTTCTTAAAGGAAATATTGGTAGATTCTAAGTTGGGTAGTAGTGATGTATCGATGATAGTTAGAAATTTGTTTTTTATTGAGGAGACAGCTAGGTGGTATTCATGAAACAATCTATAGAATTTACATATATAAGGTTGAGAAAATAAAGTGGTTTTTGACTTTGAAGATTCTAGAAAATACTTATGACTTATTGAGGTTTTTTTTACTTTGAAAAGAGATTTTGAGTTGTTTTCTTGACGGTCTATAACGATTAAGGATTTGATGGATTATTTTTATTTTGATACATAATGAGGAACATGTGAGGAAACTCGAATTACGGATTTAGATTTTATCTTGATATAGAACCAAGATGGATAGAATGTCACCCTAATAAGATTAGAAGTGTCCTACTTTAGTTGCCATATCACCTATGGCCATGATAGTTGTATACACACAAATATAGTTAGTCATCGACCAAACCATGTAATTACATCCTTGTCTTGAGTTACTCGTCCTTTTCCTTGACCATAGATCTATTATCATGACCTTCTAATCATTTGAAACTTGAGGATGATTAGAATCGTTTTCTTGATCGTACCCCAATCTAGGATACTATCTTCTCTCAAAGAACTATGTCTCATGAGTCTCTAAGTATTTCAGCTTGATTTACTTAATCATTAATTGTTCCTAATGCTATTTCTTACTAGAACCAAATATTATAGGTAATGTTTTGATATATGCAACAAGTCTGTTGTATTTTTTAAGACACTTATTATGGACACTTTCTTTTTTCTTGGTGTTAATATTTTTTCTTACTTTTTAGGTTCTTGCAGAAGAAAACCAGTGGACAATAGTGGAATTTTGCAACAAAGGTCTTGTTCTCCTTGAAGATGAGGTGGAAACTATTTGTACCAAGCCTTCGATCAAAAATGAAGATATTACTGTACTAGTTAAATATGTTTTCTGGATATATTCGAGGAAAGTATTTTATTGACTTTGACTAGGAGAGTTTGCTGCAACAGGTATACCAAGAAAATATTTATGCCAAAGACAAGAACTTCCACTCATTTAAGAAGATTACAAGGTTAATAGGATACGACAAGTAGGACCGTACACTAATTTCTTTTAAGTCAGTTTCTAAGGGTAAATTTGTTTTTTTTGACCTGATGTGTCATGATACACAGCAGTAATTGACTCTTGGTTTTATCAGGATATTATGGAGAATGTGTAAAGAGGGGTAGTTACATGGAGGTTATTGCTGCAAGCCTGATTTGAGAGAATAGATTTGCAAGTTGGCATCAGAGATTCTCTATCCAAAATTTCTATCCAGATTCTTGCAAGTCTCATCATGAACCCTCCAAAGGTGAACATTTTTGTTATTGATGCAATATCAAATATATTCAGATTTATGAATTTGACACAAATGTAAATTTTATGTAAGAATAGGTTATGTATGAGATTTCAATAAAAAGCTGATATTCCATGGAACTGTAGGTAGGAGATGAATCCTATGATATTCTTTGAATCAAGGTTATACTAGAGAGTTTGAGAATGGCAAGCATCATTTCATTCATATCTAGAAAGGCTATTACTGATGTCAGTCATTTAAAATGGTATGAATCAATTTTGGGTCATATATATTAAGCATGCACCTCCTATCTACGTCACTCAGCTACTTGCGGGCATAAGTATACCCACAGCATGCATGATAAGTATTACTCATTTTCAAATATTTGAGGCTTTACTTTCCAGTTATTTTGTATTTTATATAAATAACATGCATTGAATTGCACAAAATATTGCAGGTTACCTTATCCCAAAGGGGTGTAAGGTGATGCCTTTATTGAAGAACATACATCACAACCCGTCTTTTATTCTGCAATGCATCTTTACCGAAAGCTCGTGCCTTTTTTTCTATTTTTATGCCCATGTGTTCGATGCAGAAACTCGAACACATGGGCATAAAAAAAGGCATGGGTTGTGATGTATGTTCATGAATAAAAGACTGAAACATGCATTCTTGAATAAAAGCAATGCATCTTTCAATCTGAAACATGCATTCTGCAATGTATGTTCTTGAATAAAAGCAGTGTATCTTTACCAAAGGGGTGGAAGGTGATGCCTTTTTTCTTTTATTGCTCCTGGTGGTCGAGTCATCAGATTGAAACATGAATATTCTGGGAAGTCGAGACATTAGATTCAAACAAAATTTTCAAGTCGATTCATTTACTACTTGGACAAAATATAGTGTCAAATTTTGATCATTTTCACTTGTTCATTTTGTTCCTGTAACACTTTGGACTTCTAATGTATTTTTTTGGTAATATAGTTGCCTACAAACATGGCCAACTATTGACTATTTGGCTAAAGAGTGGATTGTTTTGGAAATGGATAATAAGTCTACTACTAATGTATTTTTTTGGTAATATAGTTGCTTGCAAACATGGCCAACTATTGACTATTTGGCTAAAGAGTGGATTGTTTTGGAAATGGGTAATAAGTCTACTACCCAAAGGTTCCAGTTAGGTGCTATTTTAACTAAATAATCTGAACCTGTCATTTATGGAGGCCAAGAAATGACCAAAGGTGAATGTGTTCGAAAACCACTCGAAACCCAGAAAGGGCCCATATTGATACTCATAGAAATGGTCCGATATTGCAAACTTGCGTGTCGGTATACTTTTCCTTCTTTTTATTTGTCAAGTTCCCTAATATTGAAACACTCGAACACATGGGTAGACATGTTGGATATATGTATATTTAAGATGATGCATAGTTCTCGACTTATTTTGGATATTTATGACGTGCACATGTTAACATGTCTTTGTGTCTAGATTTTGTTAGTCAAATTTGCACTGTTTCTGTGTCCAGCGATCATATTTTCTGGTTATTGGGTGAATTCTGTTATAAGTTCTCTCTCCAGATTGTGCAGAGACGAGACGTGCCGGGGGAATGGATTTGTTAACTCCTCTATCTCTGATGGACATAGTGGCAAACTTAGGTCTTCGTAATGTGAGCGAGGTTCTGGTACTGAAAGAATAACAGAATTGAAGATAGTGTTCGGTAAACTGTCTGGTTAAACATTTATGTTGTCTATTGTCACGGTTGAAGTTCTAGTATGGATAGATTGTTTTGCCCCTCTGGCCCTTCATGTGTTTGGATGTAGCAACAATTGGAAAGTTTTGAGAGAGTCTGGGAACACTTAAAACTAAAATATTTCCAAAGTGGATTTGATTCTGTTCAGTTTATCCTTCTTTCTGCTAGTATTACTTTAAAACCAATAATGAATTTTCTGATTGGTATGGACATGAAAAATGGAAGAGACAATAGGTGAAAACATTATGGAAGATTCTTTGGTTTATTTGGTGCAGTCGAGAGTTTTGCAATGAAGGAAATGTTACAAAGATTATGTGGAAGTTTCTTACTATTGACCAACATGGCCAACTATCGACTCTTTGGCTTAAGTGGAAGTTTCTTACTGATAGAATTTCTTAATATAAATAGTGGAAAGTTTTTTACATTCTGTAGGGAATCATGCGAGTATATGCAAATAGAAATTACTAGTTTCTCTGTTGTCCCTACATTCAAAGTTTAATTTGTATTATGTAAAGATGCAACAAAAGGTCAATATTCAAGATGTATGGTTGTAATTCCCTCTATTTTTCTTTCAATAGGTTGCAAAGTTGGTCTTGATTGATGCAAGTGTATGTGGACCCTTCAAATGACTTCAACAGAAGGAGATTGTTCGTTTATCATAAAGATATTTGCTGGAGATCGACAACCAAAATTTACAGCGGAGCAGTACAAACTACATAGAGGACCATTTGAGGAGGAGCCATGTTTGGATATTAGATTTGTCACACACTTTTGTTGTTGATGTAGGCACACTGCCAAACAATATAATTTTTGTGTTCTTTCTAGCTAGATTTTATATATTATTTATATTTTGTACTATATATGCTTTTGATGACATTTTATAAAAATTAACTTCTGGGATATGGTATAAGTTTTATATTAAGTTGACAGCTTTGGTTAATTTAATGAAATTCTTTGATGTTTTGACTCATGGAATAAAATCTTGCAGCACTTATTATTTGTTTTAATGATCAATATAGAAATAATCATATTTGCGGTTCAAACTAAGAATTGAAACTCAAATTTAAAATAAAAAATACATAGGAGCGCTAATAAAGTGTTTCAAAAGTAGCCACATGAACAATGCAAAAGTGCGTCAAATTGTATTTTAGAACGGGTATGAAGTGTTTCAAAATGACATTTAGAAACGGTTAACGGCCGTTCCAAAAGTAATTTAGGAACGCATTATATATGTTCCAAAATATGCTTTTGGAACATCTAATAACCGTTCTAGACTAAATATAGGAACGCTTTATATGCGTTCCAATTATTGCAATGCCACTTTTAGGAATGATTATGATATGTTCCTAAAAATATTAGAAACATAAAAATTGTTCCTAAACGTCCTTTTTGGTATAGTGGATGCACTTTGGTTTGAAGATTGCTGGGGCTCCATACTGGCGTGCTATGAGCTTGATTTTTAGCAAACATTTAAGAAAAAAGGTGGAATGCTATCTAGTTGATATTGCAGTTAAAAGTCATTCAAAGGGCGATCACGTCCAAGACTTAAGACTACTATTAGAACATGCGTGTACTGTCACGCCCCGTACCCAAAAAATTTGGACATGAGTCATGGGTACGTCCAGCCTACGCATACAGTTGCAGTAGATCGCTGTCTAGAATAACATCCAACAACTCAAGCAATATAAATAAGTAGTTAAATGTAACAATAAAATACTCAATATAGACTCTAAAGGTAGATAATGGAAATAAACCAATAAACATAGATTCACAAGTCTAAGACATAAGCCTAAAGAAGAAGGAACTATATACATGCCAAAAGTAAAATATCGGAGACAAATCCGATAATAACAAATCTACTCTAACAATACTATGTGGTGTCATCTGGAACTTCATAGCAACCTTCGTCTGGCCCTCCAGAAAGGCAGGACCGAACTCAGCTAAACCCTCCTAGGTCCCGTAATAAGTGGGACACCATTACTCAAGGTCAACTCCGAAAATATTAATATCCAGTCAGAATTGGAACAAAGTACTATCAATGAAAGCAGTTCCAGGTAAATGACAGAGACAATAAAATAGGAATATAGTAAACGCAATAAATGATAAAAAAAATACAACTGAGAATCACAAATTACATGTATAGGAAAATAAATACAACTAGAATCATGATAGTAAACAGGAAAATAGGGAATCAAGATAACATGGTAAATGACTACTATTTCTATGTGTTTTAAAATACTACTTGATATGTGACCGGCTTAGGTGCAGCAGGAAGTATCAAGTCCGGCTAGTCGTAAGTGAGTGTATGATTAGCTATCCATAGGAATCTACCACAAGAATCTAAAGGTATTAAGCACACATCAACTAGTATTTTCCCCTCCCCAACTAATACAAACGGATTCAAATTATAGCACATTGCAACACGTAAATTACAATGCATGGACTAAACACAAGCATAATGATCACGGTACAACAATAACATGAAATACAACATCTCCTGATTAGCAATCCATGCATTATCAATCTATGTAACATACGTGCCAAGATTCAAATAAATATTACTAAAACATGTATTATAGAAACTATCATATACTGAAAACAATCAGTGAATGTACTTGCCTTCCTCTTGAGCTAAAAGTTATAATTAGAATCCGTATCGGTGTCCAGGACTTATATATATATATAATATTTTAGATCAGAACTTTCCTAGAGTCCGATATGCTTACAGAATATTATTTCTATATGTACATAAGGTAGACCATGATTAAAGGTAAAAGAAATTAGTTTTGGTATTTCGGTCACCTAATTACTTGAAATACTTATCGTTACCAAAATAACCTAACCTAATATATAAAATAATAATATTAAAATATCATTTGTCTAGAAGTTAAGAAATCATAATTTTAGGGTAACTAGTAAACCCTAGAATTTGGTTCTAAGACATGAACCTACACTAAACAAAGGGTTGAATTCTACCACATAAATATCCCTAAAATTCATGTTTAATTAGAATATAAAATGTATATAAACATGATTTTGAGATATTTATCATGGAAAATTATTGGCGAAGTCTTGGTGGGTTTCAGTTTTAAGAAACTAGTGAAACTAGTCATTTCTAGGCTTGAATCGACATGTTTCATGTCACCCAAGTTGGCCCTAATTAAACATTTTAAAAATCAGAATATAATTTTTTTAAAATCATAAATTAATGGTTTATAATCTATAAATTTATCAACATAACCATAGTGAACGTTATTAATATCACGAATTGAAACTAGTTAGGTTCAAATTCTCAAAGAATCCATAAATTAAAATTCTAAATACTAATTTGTGTTCTGAAATTAAAATTAATGTAACACAAAATTACATAACATATTATGAAATTTTATTTTTTTCCAGCACCTAATATAGTCAATATGTCAGGTCTCGAGTTTGATTTAATTCCAAAAAATATTCATACATACAATATTAGTGTCTACACAACATATCTCATGTAACGTAATTATG
>JANAVB010038138.1:75000-120000 GCA_029216955.1 Iris pallida
TACGCGCCGAATTCGCAATTATCGTCCGTAAATCAGCAGAATGAAAAATACAAGAAATTATTACATTTATAAATACAACTTTAACTACAATATACATCAAGAGTCTTTCTAAAGGTACACTAATTACAAGTTTGTTACAACAAAATTTTACACATATGTCCGACTACAAAATGTTGGTTGTCGTTCTTAGAGATTCTCTAGATCATCTATTCTTCGATATTACGCTCGTCATACAGAGGTGATGGTTCCGCAGAATCGTCATCTACCCCTAGTGAATAAATACTAGGTCGCTTAGAAAAGACAAGCAAGTCCTCAGTCAAGAACGGTAAAAGGAATAAAAATGCGATAGAGATTAGAAATAGATAATATATACCAGAATTTAGGGAATTAAATTTACCTTTGTGTATATAAATTAAATTTCTCAATATTATTGTTCTTTTCTCATTGCATAGACACTTAATATGCATATAATTAAGAACATATATTTCCTTAATGAAATACAAATTTGAGAACAACCTTTCCGAATATTCTCCTAACCAGCTTTTCTGACAACAATCCCGTATACCTGGGATCAGACGATGATTTGGTGGCACGGTGCTTAGAATCAGGCCCTGCCTCTCCTAGGCTTAAATGTACTAAGTCTCTCTTAGACTTAGAAAATCACCAATTTGATGTTGCTGTCGAAATTGGTGCAAATATCGGATGGCACGAAATTAAATTCGGCCCTACCTCTCATAGGCTAAATGGATGGCGCAGTTATTACAGAATCGGCCCTGCCTCTCCTGGGCTAAGTGAGCTAAGCCTCACATACTTGATTCGTATGGCCCTACGAATGAGCTAATGTACTGATCTGCTTTTGGTTTTATTATGCCGCGGAGTTGTATAGGTGATATTCGAGTTGTTCTCCCCCGCCCAATGCTTTCTATCTAATTATTACAATTTCTATATTCTTATTAATAGGAAATTCATCTAACTAAGATGCTAAGATGCATCATATATACGTCCGTTTGAATGGTTCTTGAAATCAATTATTCCAATTTGGCATTTAGACACGAAACTACTAATTAGGATAATATACTCATATTTTACAGAACAATTTTAGAAAGAGTTTAATCTAAATTGTGCCTACGTGACACGTGTCTTGTATCATACATATTATGAATTCTTTTCTAAATTTACAGAATCACCCAATTTCTCGAAAGGTCGAGAATTTGGCTCTCTCTTGAAATTTTCAAAAATTTCGGTTGAGTCTCCCTTGTATTTGTTGACTCCAAAAAATTTACAAGAGACAATATATATAAAAATTATAATCCCGGGTTCGCCGACAACCCTTCGGTGGAGAAATTCGCAACACCGGAGCCACGCAGTTAATATTTCAGGTTCGTCGATCCCTTCGGTGGAGCAACTCTTAACACCAGATAGTCACGCAGTTTAATGAATAAGAAAAATAAATGTCGAAATGAAGAATTTCCTTCATACCTGAGCATGCTAGCATTTTATTTAATTGCAATGTTCCTTAGTGCTACACAATCCAAGTAAACACATAGCTATTGCACAATGCTATTAAATACTACATGTTGTGAATAGGTTTCAAAATTAAAATCTAATATGCTCAACTTCAACTTATACTACATATATTTAACCCCCTTGAAGTGTAAACTAGCAAAAAAATTAACAAGTATGCTACCTGGTTAATCCGGTATTCATAAATATCTCTTCTAACCACGTGTTCATGATAAAATGGTCCTTTTAAGCTTGATTTAAATTCTGGACATATTTGAATATTATATTAAATTAATAATTTGTCAATTACACCTATCACAAAGTCAAATTTAAGACATTCCTTAGTGTATTATTCATAATCATGGTTGACAAGACCCTTAAATGATGAAAATTTTCTACTTGTGGACATATAAAGTGGTAAAATATATACATATTGATATATATAATGAATCATGAACTTCCACCCTTCTTAATATAAAATCTAGTAGATTATGTGCATGTATCCATTTAAGTTGTTCCCATCTCTACACATATAACTATTTCTTTGTGTATTTATACATAAAATTTAAGCAAGGTGTCAATGTTGTGTTTACTGTAGGGCCTAAAAATCAAGTTGTGCCATGAATCTACTAACCAGTGATCAATTTGCGCCCCAAAGATCAGGTTGTGCCACTGATATGAAGCCCAGAGAATGAACTGCGCCGCTGAACAGGTTGCGCCATATATCAGACTGCGCTCGGTCCGATTGTGCCAAAATCTACGTGGCGTCTGACATTTAATAGCCATCATTACCTGACAACATTGACAACTGAAACCACAGTGAACGAGGAAAATCTCTTCGAATCCCGTGAATTGTGCTGCTCGAGGGGAGTTGGTTGACAGCTTTCCTGTCCACTTGTAAGTTGCGCCTAGGCGCAATCCAGACAAAATCCTTAGTTGCACCTAGGCACAATCTGAATGACTTCTGCTCAAATCTGCCACGTGTCTAGGCGCGGCTCAATCAGGCGCAGTTTTACTCATTGACTGAAGTTCATGCAACCTGATAAAGTTAAGACAATTTTTATTTCTAAAGCAGGATGACGTGGCACACATGCCACTAATCTCTCAAGACGTGTCTACTATCCTGTACACGACCACGCACATCTCAATTACATGATGCCATGCGTCTAAATACAGTTAGTACACGACTTATAACCGAATGAAAGTTGGCACAACAGGAGGTTGGCGCAACCCAGTATGGCGCAATCCAGCTTCGCGCACATCAGAATAACTGCTAAAACAGTTATTTCCTGAACTCTATAAATAGAGTTTCCAATCATTGTGAAAGCATCAGATACATACGCACAGAGATCAAGAACCCTTGCAAAATTGCTGCTATATTCTCCAGAGGCTACAGTCTTCAAGTTCACATAGTCCAAGGGATAATCGTCTTCTGATCAAATTCCTACAGTTGTACTTTTCCAGGATTTATTGTACTTTGTACTATTCTTTTACAAGTTTGGAATAAACTTTTTGTTTTTGATCAGATACATACGAATTGTTGCATTAGAAGACGAATTGTTGCAAAAACAAAAAGTTTATTCCAAAATTGTAAAAGAATAGTACAAAGTACAAGAAATTTTGGGGAAGTACAACTGTAGGAATCTGATCAGAAGACGATCACTCTATCCCTTGTACTATGTGAACTTGAAGACTGTAGCCTCTGGAGAATGCAACAGCAATTTTGTAAGAGTTCTTGATCTCTGTGCGTATGTATCTGATGCTTTCACAATGATTGGAAACTCTATTTATAGAGTTTAAGAAATAACTGTTTTAGCAGTTATTCTGATGTACACGAAGTTGGATTGCGCCATACTGGATTGCGCCAACCTCTTGTTACGCCAACTTTCATTCGGTTATAAGTCATGTACTAACTGTATTTAGACGTATGGCATCATATGATTGAGATGCGCGTGCTCGTGTACAGGATAGTAGACACATCTTGAGATATTAGTGGCATATGCGCCACGTCATCCTGCTTTAGAAATAAAAATTGTCTCAACTATATCAGGTTGTGTGAACTTCAGTCAATGAGTAAAACTGCGCCTGATTGAGCCGTGCCTAGACACATGGCAACTTTGAGCAAAAGTCATTCAGATTGCGCCTAGGCGCAACTAAGGATTTTATCTGGATTGTGCCTCGACGCAACTTACAAAGTGTACAGGACAGTTGTCAACCAACTCCCCTCGAGCAGCACAATTCACGGGATTCGAAGAGATTTTCCTCGTTCACTGTGGTGTCAGTTGTCAGTATTTTCAGGTAATGATGGCTATTAAATGTCAGACGCTATATAGATTTTGGCGCAATCGGACTGGGCGCAGTCTGATATATGGTGCAACCTGTTCTGCGGTGCAGTTCATTCTCTAGGCTTCATATCAGTGGAGCAACCTGATTTTTGGGGCGCAACGTGATCATTGGGTAGTAGATTCATGGCACAACTTGATTTTTAGGCCCTACAAGACCCCCTTCAAAGTTTTCAAAACTTTAAAATATTTCAAAGTTTTTGAAATACTTTGAACTTTATAAAAGTATTGACGGAGTCAAGTTGCGCCAGTCAATGCCCGATCATCATAATTAAATTTCTTTCTCGAAAACATTCAATCTTCTCTTCGTCTTCCCGAGCCCATTTTGCGGATGATTGCTTTGGATTGCGGACTATAGCGACGTAATTGTAGCCTTCCTGAATCATCTCTATTGTTGAAGAATATAGGCTTTTCATCTTTCTTTCAAGACGGTACTAAGAAGTACGACTCTTGTATTGAATCCAGTGATACCACATTTCGAAGAGATGATACGACTTCTATTGTAAGTGGTTTAAAGCTATCTAGCATATCCAAATAACACTGAGTATAGTAAGAGACATCAGTATACTACAAAGAAGATGCTTTATTGATTTTTACACCATCATTTACAACAGGGACTTTTGCCTTAGCAGGCTTAGTCAGATTGATGACAAGAGGAGGAAAAGAAGAACGAGAAGGAGGAGGGGGCTTCTTATGACTAAGATCGATTACAAGCGGCTTAGAAGAGGTGAGCTCCCTTTGTTCCCGACTATCACCCTTGGGCTGCTTCTCATGGGAAGGAAGATAGATAGTCAGTGGTTTGGAAGACAGAGGACAAGAGTTGCGTCCTTTAACCGGAATCACCAGTGTATCATTCGACACATTTTTTTGTTCTTCTTCCGTGTCCATTGCTAGTACTACCTTCATGAATTTCTCCTTGTACATGCGAGAGTCGTTGCAGTATGCTTCAACTCCTTTGAAAGGATTCAGATCTGTAACCATTTTTTGGACTTCTCCATTACCATCGACATATTTAAAACATTGGTGGAGAGTAGAAGGTACAATATTGTGTTCATGGAGGAATGGCCTTCCCAACAAAGTGTTGTATGAGCCATGATTGTCGATAACATAGAAAGTTACCTTTGTACGAAGATTGCCAATTTAAAGTTTTAGGCGTATCTTCCCCAAAGGTTCACTTCTTTCTTGCTTGAATCCCAAGATGGTAGTGATAGTTGTAGAGAGGTTATGCACTGGGATCTTCAAAGCATCCAGTAAAGACTTCGGCATGATGCTAAGTGTAGACCCGGGGTCAATCAGAATGCGATCGACTTTCATGGTATCTACATATCCCGTGAAATAGAGAGGACGATCATGACGATTATCTTCTAATAACATGTCATCTTGTGTAAAAGTAATATTGGGCATTAGTTCGAATACACTATGACAATGTTCACAGCTGACTGGCTCCTTTACAGGCTTCTTGAGAAGAGTAAGATAAGCGTCAGCCTGCATCAAGGCTTCGCTTAACGTCTCTCGAGTTTCTTTTGAGAGACGTAAGAGTTCAGAGATTGATAATCTTGCTGGAGTATTGGCCAATTGAGCCAATATGTCAAAATTATAAGGCTTTTCAAGTCCAAGAGATGAGGACTTCTTCAGTGCTATGTCAAAGTGAATAGGTTGCTTCCCCTTGTCTGCTGATGTTGGTTTAGGAAGAGATGGTTCAACCACAGGCAGGGATGTAGATGGTATATTCTCGCCAGAAGAAGATGATGTAGGAGCATCATCAGGAGATTGAGCAGGATTCTCTTAATTTTTGGGATATTCCCGAAGATAGGGTTTTCCAGATCTAGTGCCCATTAGAATTTTTTCTTCTGTTACTGGTTCAAAGGATACCATGTTGCAGTTCTTAGATTTAACTTTGGAGTGCTTTTTTTTACTTAGAAGAGGAAGGCGTTTCAAACTCTGCTACCAGATCTGGATGAATCCACAAGATCTCTCCTCTGTCAGTCGATAGTGGAACAAGACCTTCATTCTGAGGAGGTGGGAGATTCACGATCTCAAGAGTAGTCCTTGGAATGGGGACAACACCATCTTGTACAAGTTGTGGTGGAAAATCACCGAATTGTAGAGAAACCACATTAGCAGTCACCGTTTTCTCGTCCTGCTGAAGAGTAATTGCTCCAGAATTGACCAACTCCTGGATTTTGCCTTTGTGCACATAACATGCTCTGGTGGGATGCCTTATAAATCTGTGATAAACATAGTATTTAGGGTGATCGGTTTTACCCACTTCTTCTTGCCGTTTTGCCTCTAGAAGTTGAAGCTTATTGCTTTTGATCAAGCAATCGAAGATGCTCAAAGTATCACCTTCATCGAAAGAATATTCTTCCTTTGGACGAGTCGTCTTCTGTGGTGGTGCTGATGGAGTGGGTGCTATCTGAGTGACGTTGACAGCCAAAGACTCCTTGCCCTTGAGATTGATGGCCAGTGTTTCTTTATTCTTGCGGTTATTCTGGCAATTATTACCCCTGGGTGTAGAATGTTCATCTTAGTTAGGATGAGTCATTTGAACTCCTAACTGCTTGAACTTTTCGGCACTAACCTCCGCCGCATTTTCATTTACAATAAAAGAAGGCCAATCCTGGAATTGTGTAGATGTTGTCCACATACTGATAATAGGCAACAAGTTTGATTTGCAAGTGTCTATTGTTACATCAGATAGAGTTCCTAAAGGCATTTTTAGTGCCTCTCGGCAGAATCTTTCAATAAAACTCTCCGTGGATTCATTGTGCCCTGTTTAATCTTAATGAGGGTAGACATCGTCATGTCATTGACTTTCTCGTAAAACTGTTCCAAGAACATTTGCTTGAAACCAGCAAAAGAAGTGATGCAGCTATCAGGCAAGCTACGATACCAGTCGTATACGGCGCCAACTAAACAACCGACAAACACTCTGGTAAGAAGAGCATTATTTGGTTGTAATTGATCAGTCATCACCTCAAAATGATTGATGTACTGACTTGGAGAGGTACTGCCATCAAACAACATAATGGTGGGAATCTTGTATTTAGAAGGGAATGGAACTTCCTTCCAATCTGTAGGATACGGTTGCTTTATGCCCAGTCTTTGTAGGCCATCCTTCTGCTTGAAGGCATCAAATTTTACAGCTTCATTAGCATCTCCTGATGTTTGGGAATTAGTGGGCTGATTAGAAGTGTTAGGAGGGGGAACAGCGTGGTAATTACCACCCCCAACACCAGACTGACTGGGATCATCTTGAATTAGCACAGAGGCAACCTGAGGGGTTGATATCCCCAGATTAACAGGTACAGAAGATGCTATAAGCTCAGGATTTATAGCAGGGTTTACAATCGGTGACACTGTATGTTGAGCCATGATTATAGTGTGCATGCTAGCAACCATTTCTTCTATGGTCTTCAATTTGTCTTCTAATGCAACAATTCGTTGCTCTTGACTGGTTGAAGTAGAGGCATCTTGATCTTCCATAATGGTATATGCCGTCACTTCTCTTGCTTCTATTGATGAGATAGTTTGTTCAAAACTTTCACTATCTGCATTAAACTCTGAAAAAGAGTCCTCTCCTACATGAGTGATGGGGAGATCTTCTTGATTAAAGACACCTTGGTTCAAATACCGATTTCTTGATCTAGTGTATTGAAAGACACCTTCACTAGATTCATGAATCCGATCTAAGTATTGCTGACTGGGATTACGGAATGCATTACCCCCAGTGTCTTGAGAAGTCATGTTGACATAAGCATATAATAGCTCTTCTTCGTCTTCTATTATATATTCAGGAGTTGGAGCATAGTTCAGACGATCGAAGACAGATCGTCGAGCCGATTGGCAACAACAGTTGATGACGACTTCATGAAGACAGTGGCGATCTGAAGCGTAATTTGGAGGTGAGGAAGACATCCCTGATCCCGTCTTTGTGTAAGACGTTGCCGGAGATCAGTTACAATTACAGGATGAGAAGAAGTCGGAGGAACATATTCCTTAATGATGTTAGGAACTTGTCTCCTATTCTTCAGATGTTTAGTTCCCTAAGTGTACAAAGATATACTCAACTCATTATCATAAGTGGTTGGGTCCTTCTTTTCAAACTTTGGCTTCTGGTATAGGTTGACCTTTGGCGTAGGGTTCTTACGTTTCACCAACGTTGATACTGGTTGACGCCTATTGAGATAAGCGTGTAAATCAGAAAATTCTGATCCAGGTGTCTCTGTTTGTGATACCCTCAATTTTCTTTGCTTAGATCTTGAAATTTGCAAGGTAGGAAGGTCTTGACCAGACCCCATAGGGGTAGGTAAGATACCTCTTTGATCAGTATTCTTTTCGATATCAGAGATCCAAAGACCTCTGTTTAAAGAAATAGAATCTGATGTGTCTTCCTCTGAGTCATAGACCAGAAAAGTTTGAGAAAAGACCAAAGGGTGCTTTCCTTTATTTTGTAGAGGGTTAGCTAAGAAGATTTCCCCTTTGTTCTGTTGTGAGACCATTTTAGGCACAGATTGCGCCCATTAAGGAAATGTCAAAGGACTCTTCCCTTTGTTCTGTCTAGTATTGGAAAAGGGAATAGCCCATTAAGGAAATGTCAAAGGACTCTGAGTCATAGAACATTGATTCTCCAAGTTCAGAACTTGAGAATTAGAAAAGGGAATAGCCAAAAGACTAGTTCCCTTGGGTTGCGCCAAAGCAGCAGACTGCGCGTGAGTTACTGATTGCTTGGATTACGCCATAGTCCTACGGGCTACTGGTGGTGCCTTGGCAGCAACATGGGTAGTAGACTGCACGCGGGCAGCAGAAAGAGTGGATTGTGCCCTGACAGCAGAAGCAGGCTGTGCCGAAGCCACTGAGGCGGATTGCGCCTTGGCCACTGAGCACTCAAGTTGTGCCTGGGCAACAGCAACTACAGAAGATTTTGGAGTCCACACAGTCTTGTTCTTGGCGATAGCCATAGTGCAGTTGTTGCTCTTGGCGTTGATCATATTCTCGTAGGCTGTCTGGTTGACTTGAACAACCAGAGTCTTCTGTGTCTTGCCGATTGATGCAGTATCACATTGAGTTGTCACCTTTTCGTCGAAGGAGAAAGTCGTTTCCAGCAGAGTCGTCATTTTGTTTACAAAAACAAAAAGTTTATTCCAAACTTGTAAAAGAATAGTACAAAGTACAATGAATTCTGGAGAAGTACAACTGTAGAAATCTGATCAGAAGACGATCACTCTATCCCTTGGACTATGTGAACTTGAAGACTGTAGCCTCTGGAGAATACAGCAGCAATTTTACAAGAGTTCTTGATCTCTGTGCGTATGTATCTGATGCTTTCACAATCATTGGAAATACTATTTATAGAGTTCAGGAAATAACTGTTTTACCAGTTATTCTGATATGCGCGAAGCTGGATTGCGCCATACTGGGTTGCGCCAACCTCCTGTTGTGCCAATATTCATTCGGTTATAAGTCGTATACTAACTGTATTTAGACGTGTGGCATCATGTGATTGAGATGTGCGTGGTCGTGTACAGGATAGTAGACACATCTTGAGAGATTAGTGGCATGTATGCCACGTCATCCTGCTTTAGAAACAAAAATTGTCTCAACTTTATCAGGTTGCGTGAACTTCAGTCAATGAGTAAAACTGTGCCTGATTGAGCCGCGCCTAGACATGTGGCAGCTTTGAGCAGAAGTCATTCAGATTGCGCCTAGGCACAACTAAGGATTTTGGCTGGATTGCGCCTAGGCGCAACTTACAAAGTGTACAGGACAGCTGTCAACCAACTCCCCTCGAGCAGCATAATTCACGGGATTCGAAGAGATTTTCCTCGTTCACTGTGGTGTCAGTTGTCAGTGTTGTCAGGTAATGATGGCTATTAAATGTCAGACGCCACATAGATTTTGGTACAATCGGACTGGACGCAGTTTGATATATGGCGCAACCTGTTCAGCGGCGCAGTTCATTCTCTGGGCTTCATATCAGTGGCACAACCTGATTTTTGGGGTGCAACATGATCACTGGTTAGTAGATTCATGGCGCAACTTGATTTTTAGGCCCTACATTTACATGTTGTGGCCAATTATAATCATAGTGTGTGGTGTCCACTTGTTGTGTCCAAGTTACATATTCTATCAAAATATCTATTTGTGTTGAGTGCAACACTTGTGTCCTACTTATGCATGTATATACACCATGTTGTGTCCAAGTACCTATTTTTGTTATGTCCAATATATATATATATATATATATATATATATATATATATATATATATATATATATATATATGTATTGTATCCAAGATATCTAATCGTATTGTGTCCAATATATATTTGTATTGTGTCCATTTTATATATTTGCACTCATACCATGTTGTGTCCAAGTTGTATGGTGTTCTACACATTTATTCAAGTGTCCGTTAGCATTTTGTCCTAAACATTCGTTCAAGTGTCCATTTGTTCAATTATGTACGTATAGCATATTTATCCATAATCGAAATCTATAATTATTCTACTACTTATTTCCAAACTTGGTTCTCACAAAACTTGAATTTGTCATATATTTATCTAAATTCCAGAAGTGAAAATAAACATATAAATTTGATAAAAAAAACAAATTTAAGAATTTTCTTGAACAACTTTTTAAAATGAAGAGAGAGGGAGGACTTACCTTGGGTTGATGATGATTTATATTTGGTCTTCCCAACTTCTTCCTAGCATAATACCCAAATTAAAATTTGTGTTAAGTATATATGCATTCACATATATATAAACCCAAATTCCTTTGACCTAAATTTCGAAATTGAAAGGAAAGGAAGGGAATAAGGGAATTACCTAGAGTTTTTGGATTGTGGAAGAGGATGAGGAGAAGAAAGAAGTGTTGGAAAGGGGTGGTGGGCCGGCGGTCGGCGGCGGTGTGAGCGGCGGTTAGCGGCGGGCTCGAGCAGCGGGCAGCAGCAACAATACAGCAGCAGTAGCAGCAACGGTAGGAGCAGTAGTAGTAGGAGTATGAGGGAGGAGGGAAAAGAAGGTGTGGTGGTGTGTGTGGAGAAAGGAGATGGGAATGGAGAAGAGTGAATAATGAAAAGGAATGAAGAAGAGGGATTAAATGAAGGGAGTGAGAGGGGTGAGGTGGCAATAGGAGAGAGATTTCTCTCCATGCAAGGCCATGTGGCACTAGCAAATGCCACATAGTCTCAAGTCATGACACATAACCATTGAGTTGGTAAATTCAGAATTTTGAAATTGCATAAATTTTCTAAGGGTTCAAATGAAAAGTTATTTGATTAGAATTGTCATTATTGGTTATTTGTTATTAAGTGAGAGAAAAAAATTTAGAGCATAACATGTCTACCCTCCTTAGAAAAATTCCCTCCTCGGAATTTGAAATATCTAATATAACAATATGACTACCGACCTATTTCAGAGAATAGATACGGATATTGCCTCCGTATATCTTCTTCCCTTTTCCAAGTTGAATCTCCAGGAGAATCCTTGCTCTAAGCTACTCGGACCAACAGAATGACCCGATTTTGAACAATCTTGTCTCTTCGATCCAAAATACCAACAGATTTCTGTTCTATCCGTAGAGTTGGCCTGATGGTGATTTCTGAATGGTCTAATACATGATTTGGATTAGATACATATTTTCGGAGCTGAGACACATGGAACACGTCATGTACCCCTTCAAGGGTTGGTGGAAGAGCTAGTTTGTATGATACTCTCCCAATTCTTTCTAGTACATCAAATGGTCTAATATATCATGGACTCAACTTCCCTCGAGTCCCAAATCTAATTGTTTCTTTTGTTGGTGAAATTTTTAAGAATACATGATCACCGGGTTAGAACTCCAACATCCTTCGATGTTTGGCAGCCCACATCTATTGTCTATCTTGTGCGTGCTGCTTGCAGGTGACTTCTTATTACTTTGACCTTGTCTACGGTCTGTGTTACCAGTTTTGGACCTAGCAATTGTCTTTCTCCTACATCTGTCCAACATACCAGGATCTACATTTCCTTCCGTATAAGGCTTCAAAAGGTGCCATTTTGATAATATCATGGTAACTGTTGTTATAAGAAAATTCCACCAAATGTAGATGGTCGTCCCATGATCCTCCAAAATCTAATGTGCATGCCCTTAGCATGTCTTCCAAAGTTTGAATTGTCCTTTCGGACTGACCATCCGTTTGAGGATGATAGGCGGAGCTGAACTTTAACCGAATACCAAGATTTTTTTGTAAACTTTTCCAGAAATATAAAGTAAACCTGGTGTCTCTATCTGATATTATACTCACTGGTACTCCATGTTGACTGACAATCTGTCTCATATACATTTCAGCCAGTGTTTCTGTTGACTGTCCAACTCGAAAGGGTAGAAATCGAGTCGTTCTAGTGAGTCTATCTACGATAACCCATATAGCATTATTACCCTTTTGGATCTTAGGCAGTCCTGTCACAAAATCTATTGTGAGGTGCTCCAATTTCTATTCCGGTATGGGCAAAGGCTAAAGAAGTCCTGCTGTCCTCTGGTGTTCTGCTTTCACTTGTTGACAGATGAGGCATTTAGACACAAATCTAGCAATTTCTCTTTTCATGCCATGCCACCAAAATTTTTGTCTCAAATCTTGGTACATCTTAGTACCACCCGGATGGATAGAATATTGTGAGTTATGAGCTTCTGACATAACTTATGTTCTTAAATCTCCACCGGGTACGTACAACCTATCTCCGAATCTTAATGATCCGTCTGGATGCTTCCTTATCCCAGTCTGGAGCCCTTCTTTTGTTTTTTTCCAGATTTTTTGAAGTTTTGCATCACCTTGTTGAGCCTCCTTGATTTTATCTATTAGGGAGGATTGTATTTGTAAATTTTTCCATACACCCTCTGCTATCGGGTATATTACTTCAATTCCCATTTTCCTTAAATCCTCCAGGATTTCCTTTGGGGTACTCATAAAGAATGCCATTGGTTTCCTGCTCAATGCATCTGCGACCCTATTAGCTTTACCCGGATGATACTCCAGTTCCATATCAAAATCTTTGAGTAATTCTAGCTATCTTCTTTGTCGCATATTAATTTCCTTCTGAGTGAATGCATACTTTAAGCTTTTGTGATCTGTATAAATTTTAATTCGTTCTCTATACAGGTAGTGTCTCCATAATTTAAGTGCAAATACGACAGCTGCAAGTTCTAAATCATGAGTCGAATAATTTCTCTCATGTTGTTTTAGCTGTCGAGAGGCGTAGGCTATAACTCTTCTGTGCTGCATTAGCACACAACCTAGCCCCTTACCTGAGGCATCACTGTATATCTCGTATCCACCCGATCCTGACGGTAATGCCAATACAGGTGCTAATCACCCTTTCCTTTAACTCTTCAAAAGCTGCTTGGTATTTCTCCGTCCAATTAAATTTTTCTTCTTTCCGGGTCAGCCGAGTTAAAGGTTTTACGATCCTTGAGAAATTTTCCATAAAGCGTCTGTAGTATCCGGCTAAACCCAAGAAACTTCAAATTTCTGCTACAGACTTTGGTGTTGGCCAGGGTTTAACAGCTTCTACCTTCTTTGGATCTACTGAAATTCCTTCACCACTAATGATGTGGCCTAAGAATGATATATGGTCCAACCAAAATTCACACTTACTCAATTTGGCATATAACCATTCCTCTCTTAAGGTCTGCAGTACTATCCTCAGATATTCTTCGTGTTCTTCTTCATTCTTTGAATATATGAGAATATCATCAATAAATACAATAACGAATTTATCCAGGTGTTGATAGAATATTCGATTCATTAAATCCATGAATATAGCAGGAGCATTTGTTAACCCGGATGGCATAACTAAGAATTCATAATGCCCATAACGAGTTCTAAATGCTGTCTTTTGAATATCCTCTTTCTTAACTTTTACTTGATGATATCCAGATCTCAAATCAATCTTTGAGAATACCTTAGCCTCTCCTAATCGATCAAATAACTCATCAATACGGGGTAAGGGATATTTATTTTTTATTGTTACTTCATGCAGGTCTCTGTAATCTATTACCAGTCGTATAGTTCCATCCTTCTTCTTTACGAATAATACTGGTGCTCCCCAGGGTGACACACTCGGTTGTATGAATCCCTTGGATAGTAATTCTTTTATTTGTTTGTTTAGCTCCGCTAACTCTTCCTTGTTCATTGGATATATCTTTTTAGCTATAGGTGCTACCCCAGGTACTAAATTGATAGAAAATTCTACCGCTCTATCTGGGGGCAGTCCTGTAGTTCTTCTGGAAACACATCCTTAAAATCTTCTACAACTTTTGGGAATTATTTTTCTTCCATTTCTTGGAATTTTCCTTGAATCGGTAGTTCAAGTTTTTCCAATTCTCCAGCATCGACCTTCTCGTTTCGGTTAAATTCATATGTTTTCTTATTTGGAAGTTAGAATAAAATCCTTCCTTTACCATAGTCTATATTGGCTGACGTCCTTGTTAGCTAATCCATTCCAAGTACTATATCGTAATTGTTCATTGGAAAAACCAATAGTCTTACCCAGAAAGCTCCACCACCTAATTTTACTGGACATGCATTACAAACATGGCTAACTTTTACTACACCATTCCCCGTAAGAATATTCATATTCTTAATTAAGGGTTGTGATTCAATGTCCCGTTGTGATATAAAACTAGTAGATATAAAGGAGTGTGTGGCTCCTGAATCAAATAGAACTGATGCTAGATATAATTAAACTAATATAGTACCTGTCACCACTTCCCCTACGATTTTTGCTTTTTCGGTATTCATCATAAATGCTTGTCCATGTTTCTTCTTCTTCCTTCCAGTCTGAGGCTGTCTTGCCTGCTGAACTTGTTGGAATTGGTGGGCCTGGGATGCGAGGGGTGGTCTTTATTGATTATAAGTTATCATAGCCTGGTGTAAAGGTGCTTGTGGCAATGGTCGAGAACCATTTCCTTGGAGCATGGGCTTGCCCTGATTTCCCCGGAACTCTTGCCTTGCTTCCTGCCCCAGATTTTGCATTACTGGCCTCGGGGTTGATGGTTGTGGACATTGATCAGTTTGGTGGTTAGCTGAACCGCACCTTAGACGGACTCCCAGGAATCGCCTACAGTTTCTTTTTATGTGCCCAGGCTTGTGGCAATAATTGCAAATAAGTGGCCCATCCGAATTATCAACTTGTGGACGTTTGGATGGTCCTTGCCACTAACTCCTGAAGGATGAAGCCCCTGACTCCAGTGCTCTCTTCTGGGTTTGGGGTCGAAATGGTTGTTCTTCTTTCATCATTCTTTCCTGATTCTGTGCAGCCTCTGTTATCTCAGAATATGTCTGGCACCGATATTCTGCGACTTTACTTTTTAGTTGACCTCCCAATCCTTCAAGAAATCTAGATATCTTAGTCATCAACTACCATATATGAAGCGAAGCGACTAAGCCTAGAAAATTCTGCGGTATATTCATCGATTGTGAGCTTCCCCTGCTTTAAATGGATAAATTGTCGTTCCAGCTCCATTTTAGCCGACTTTGGGAAGAATCTTTCTTCGAACTTCCTTTTAAATTCTCCCCAGGATATCGCTTCATCGGACTCCTCGGGATGTTCTGCACTCCACCAATGTTCAGCAACATCTTCTAGCTGGATGCGGACTGTAGAAACCATATTTTCAGGACTGACTTTTGCCGCTTTTAATAGTTCTTCGATAGCCCTTATCCATTGCCCTGCTTCTATCGGGCTCTCCGTTCTACAAAATTTCGATGGCCTAAGATCTCTAAAATCTGCTATCATCCCATCTTTAGAGTTAGTTGTCCGCATTTGTTATAGTACTATAGTAGTAGTGGCTTAGGCTGCGTTCGTATGTTGACTGTTGGATTCTAGAACTTGTTGAAATAATTGGTACATGTCCGAAATAGATGGTTCAGCCTGGCCTTGAGATGATGAAGCGTGGGACTGTCCTGGTTTAGACATTGTCCTGAAAATTTTGAATATACAAATTTTCTCATGAATGGTCCTTAACTTATAACGCCCACAGAAGAAATTTTGCATGGCTTAAAAATAAAGAATACGATTCATAAGTAAAACACGAGAATGGAAGACGAGCATATTTCATTCAATATTATCAAAATATGATACAAAATATGCTGCTAAGACTTATCTTACATATCCTTACATACTTTTTACATATTCACCCTTGCTTGCGGGTTATTATACATATATATCTGCTATATTGTATAGCAGAGAGAAGAAAACAACCCTTATATACATAGGACCCCTAATTTCTAGTTACCTACATATAAGGGTCTCTTCATAACTAAGAATTGTCACTTTAGGATGCAACTCTCGAAAGTCATTTAATGTTCCTTCGTATCCTTCAAGTACGGGGTATATGTATTGATGATCGGGGTCTCAAACATAAATGTAGTAAACCTGCCTTTCGTGGTCTACTTCGGCACCATTTTCGATATCTCTGATAACGGGATTCATTACTCCGTAATATACTTCATAGACTGGTATATCGTACTAGTATGGTACCTTCCAAAGTTCCCTTACGTGTTGTTGATACCCATACAGGGTGCGGTCACTCCCATCCTATGGTAAGCTTGGAAGGAATAGATCCATAACCTACATACATAATATCTATTAAATAAGAATAATATTTGTAGGGAGCACAAAGACAAGGACATGGAACGTGCATACTTTATTTATTTTCAATACAGTACGTAGTCAAGCATTACATTCTTGCTATTTACATTTATACATATTTTTTTTATACTGGCGATTTACATCCACATTTTCATTATATAAGGATTTTTGCCTCCGGATATGTCTGAATCCATTCTTCCAGAGTACCATTGTGTTTGGATTTTGGACCTCCGGAGGGTTGTGCATTGATAAGCACAAAATAGTTCACCATGTTATAGTACTCCCTTCTTTCGTCAACAATATTCGTTACCACCGGATGCTTTAGTTCATAGTGCATCCCGTAAACCTCTATCATTTGCTTGGGTTCCACTCGCCACATTTTCCTTACGAACTCATAGTACTCATCCAAGCTGTGGCTGTCGTTTCCCAATCTGGCAAAGGGTACGAATCGAGACATAATTTACACCAAGAAACCCTTAGGTTAGTATTCTTCTGACTAAGATTTAAATAAATGGGTTAGATAGTGTAGAAGTAATTATTTTGTGTAGTGTTACTAATTACCGGTACTACCTCCCTTAGGATAATTCAAGGACCTTTAGGGTGTAGTTGAAACTAAGGATTTCCACCTATAAATTCATAACCCATACTCTACTTTGTACCTTTTATTAACCTGGACCTAGACTTGCCCTAGATTTTCCATTCTTTGCTGACCAGCATGGGCCACCACTAAAAGACGTTTCACGTCCCATATTCCAGATACAACGGTGACGTCATGAACACATCCCTAGGCTATGCGTCAAATTCGCGATTGTCGCCCGTAAATCAACAGAATAGAAAATACAAGGAATTATTAAATTTATAAATACAACTTTAACTACAATATACATCAAGAGTCTTTCTAAAGGTACATTAATTACAAGTTTGTTACAACAAAATTTTATACATATGGCCGACTACAAAATGTTGGTTGTCGTTCTTAGAGATTCTCCAGATCATCTATTCTTCGATATTACGCTCGTCATACAGAGGTAATGGTTCCGCAGAATCGTTATCTTCCCCTAGTGAACAAATAATAGGTCGCTTAGAAACGACAAGCAAGTCCTCGGTCAAGAACGGTAAAAGGAATGAAAATGCGATAGAGATTAGAAATAGATAACCTATACCAAATTTTAGGGAATTAAATTTACCTTTATGTATATAAATTGAATTTCTCAATATTATTGTTCTTTTCTCATTGCAAAGACACTTAATATGCATATAATTAAGAACATATATTTCCTAAATAAAATACAAATTTGAGAACAACTTTTCCGAATATTCTCCTAACCAGCTTTTCCAACAACAATCCCGTATACCTGGGATCAGGCTGTGACTTGGTGGCACGGTGCTTAGAATTTGGCCCTGCCGCTCCTGGGCTTAAATGTACTAAGTCTCTCTTAGACTTAGAAAATCACCAATTTGATGTTGCTGTCGAAATCGGTGCAAATATCAGATGACACGAAATTAAATCCGACCCTGTCTCTCATGGGCTAAATGGATGGCACGGTTATTACAGAACCGGCCCTGCCTCTTCTGGGCTAAGTGAGCTAAGCCTCACATACTTGATTCATATGGCCCTCCGAATGAGCTAATGTACTGATCAGCTTTTGGTTTTATTATGCTGCGGAGCTGTATAGGTGATATTCGAGTTGTTCTCCCCCGTCCAATGCTTTCTATCTAATTATCACAATTTCCATATTCTTATTAATAGGAAATTCATCGAACTAAGATGCTAAGATGCATCTTATATACGTCCGTTTGAATGGTTCTTGAAATCAATTGTTCCAATTTGGCGTTTAGACACGAAACTACCAATTAGAATAATATACTCATATTTTACAGAACAATTTTAGAAAGAGTTTAATCTAAATTGTGCCTACATGACACGTGTCATGTATCATACATATTCTGAATTCTTTTCTAAATTTACGGAATCACCCAATTTTTCGAAAGGTCGAGAATTTGGCTCTCTCTTGAAATTTTTGAAAATTTCAGCAGAGTTTCCTTTGTATTTGTTGACTCCGAAAAATTCACAAGAGACAATATATATAAAAATTATAATCCCGGGTTCGCCGACCCCTTCCGTGGAGCAACTCTCATCACCGAAACCACGCAATTAATATTTCGGGTTCGCCGATCCTTTCGGTGGAACAACTCTCAACACCGAATACGCACGCAGTTTGACGAATAAGAAAAATAAATGTCGAAATAAAAAATTTCCTTCATACCTGAGCATGCTAGCATTTTATTTAATTGCAATGTTCCTTGGTGCTACACAATCCAAGTAAACACATAGCTATTGCACAATGCTATTAAATACTACATGTTGTGAATAGGTTTCAAAATTAAAATCTAATATGCTCAACTTCAACTTATACTACATATATTTAACCCCCTTGAAGTGTAAACTAGCAAAAAAATTAACAAGTATGTTACCTGGTTAATCCGGTATTCATAAATGTCTCTTCTAACCACGTGTTCATGATAAAATAGTCCTTTTAAGCTTGATTTAAATTCTGGACAGATTTGAATATTATATTAAATTAATAATTTGTCAATTACACCTATCACAAAGTCAAATTTAAGACATTCCTTAGTATATTATTCATACTCATGGCTGATAAGACCCTTAAATGATGAAAATTTTCTACTTGTGGACTTATAAAGTGGTAAAATATATACATAGTTATATATATAATGAATCATGATCTTCCACCCTTCTTAATATAAAATCTAGTAGATTATGTGCATGTATCCATGTAAGTTGTCCCCCTCTCTACACACATAACTATTTGTTTGTGTATTTATACATAAAATTTAAGCAAGGTGTCCATGTTGTGTTTACATGTTGTGTCCAATTATATTCAAAGTATCTTTTTGTGTGGTGTCCACTTGTTGTGTCCAAGTTACATATTCCATCAAAATATCTATTTGTGTTGTGTGCAACACTTGTGTCCTACTTATGCATGTATATACACCATGTTGTGTCCAAGTACCTATTTGTGTTATGTCCAATATACATATATTGGTATTGTGTCTAATACATATATATGTATTGTATATATATATATATATATATATATATATATATATATATATATATATATATATATATATATATATATATATATATATATATATATGTATTGTATCCAAGATATCTAATCATATTGTGTCCAATATATATTTGTATTGTGTCCATTTTATATATTTGCACTATCTAATACATATATATGTATTGTGTCCAAGAGATAATATATATATATAAATATATATAAATATATATATATATATATATATATATATATATATATATATATATATATATATATATATATATAAATATATATATATATATATATATATATATATATATATATATATATATATATATTAACACAACAATTTTATTGAAAAAGAGGAGGGTGCTCAAAAAGAGCATTACAAACGGTTACATGGACCGGAAAACACAAAATGATCTTGTAGTGCAAATTAACAAAACTAAAGTGGCAGAGAACCAAAAGTAGAAATTTTGGATAGCCAAAATTTCGGGTGCCTATTGGGTTACTACACAATTTAAAATTTCAAAAATCGAAATTTCAAATTATGAAAGAACGCTGGGGGGAGTGTGGGCCCGTGGCCCTATGCGTACACACTGCCCGAGGTGGGGCTCTGTGCGCGTTAAACGAGGGAGGGGTTGGGGTGCACGGATCGAGGGGGTGCACGGCCCGATGGTGTGCACGGCCCAAGGATGGGTTACTTGGATCGAGGTGGCTCGGCGCCCTCCTCGACGCCCAGCGGGGCGGTGCAGCGCCGACCGGGGCGGTGGCGACGTGGAGGGGAGCTGGTCCGGCATGCGGGGGCTCCGGCTAAGGATACTCGTCCGACGGAGGGTGGGAAGACGGGGTGGCAGGGGATAGGGCCTGCTGCGACCGCCGGAGGTTGAGCGGCGATCGGAAAAGGGAGGAAGAAAAGGGGAAGGGGGTGAGCGGGGAGGGTCGGAGACCCGAGGGCGAGGGCGGAGGAGGGTCGGAGAGCCGAAGAGGAGGGTGAGGAGTGGTGAGAGGGATCTGGTGCTCGACCGCCGGCCCGCCGGGCGGGGGAGCGACGGGGCCGCCGGGGGGAGGGAGCAGGGGGCTCGACCTCCGGACGGCCCCTGGCCTACCTCCGGCTGGGGGGTAGGGTTAGCCAACATGCAGCGGATTGAGCGCCGAAGCTCAGGGATGGGGGCGGTCGACGAGCCACGGACCAGCGCTGGAGAGGATGTCGGCGGGGTGGCCGGAGAGGGGGATGCGGGCCGCTGCACGGCCACCATGGCCCACGAGAAGGGGGCCACCGACGTAGGGAGGAGCTCCGATGAGGATGGAGGGGTGGAGGCGGGGGCCTGACCAGCGCCGCCGAGAGCGGGCGCCGGCCACCGAAGAGCAAGGAAGGTGGTCGCCTCCGTGGGGGGGTGGGTCGCCGCTGCGCAGGGGGGCGCGGTGGAAGGGGAGGCGCGCCCGGCGGAGCCACGGAAGTGGGGACTGGGGGAGGTGGTGGCTGAGCGGTCGTGCCATGAGGAGCTGCTGCCGGCGCAGGGACCCGCCTAGGCCGGTGGCACCGCTGCCGACGAGGGTGACCGCGGTGCCGGCGGAGAAGAGGGAGGATGGGGGTTGTGGAGTAAGGAGAGCCGTGCGACAGGGAGCCGGCGAGGAGAGGGAGGGGGGCCCACAGGGGGTGGGCCAGGCGAAACGCGACGAGCCGTTCGGCGGAAGGCCGGCGGGGGGAAGCGGGGGGCTCCACGGGGGGGTGGGTCCGGAGGGGGCCGACCAGCCTAGGTAGGGGGAGATGCCGCCAAGGGGAACGAAGACGCCATACGGCGTGACCGGGCCGGGGAGGCCGACCGGCCAGCCGAGCCACCAAATCCCAACTGGGGCGGTGGTGGTCGCCGGCGTGGCGAGGAGAGGGCCGAACGCCGGCGAGGATGGATGAGGAGCTCCCGCCTGCCTCATTCTCACGGCATATATATATATATATATATATATATATATATATATATATATATATATATATATATATATATATATATATATATATATATATATATATATATATATATATATATATATATATGTATGTATGTATTGTATCCAAGATATCTAATCGTATTGTTTCCAATATATATTTGTATTGTGTCCATTTTATATATTTGCACTCATACCATGTTGTGTCCAAGTTGTATGGTGTTCTACACATTTATTCAAATGTCCGTTAGCATTGTGTCCTAAACATTCGTTCAAGTGTCCATTTGTTCAATTATGTACGTATAGCATATTTATCCATAATCGAAATCTATAATTATTCTACTACTTATTTCCAAACTTGGTTCTCACAAAACTTAAATTTGTCATATATTTATCTAAATTCCAGAAGTGAAAAGAAACATATAAATTTGATAAAAAAAAACAAATTTAAGAATTTTCTTGAACAACTTTTTAAAATGAAGAGAGAGGGAGGACTTGCCTTGGGTTGATGATGATTTAGATTTGGTCTTCCCAACTTCTTCCTAGCATAATACCCAAATTAAAATTTGTGTTAAGTATATATGCATTCATATATATATATATATATATATATATATATATATATATATATATATATATATATATATATATATATATATATATATATATATAAACCCAAATTTCTTTGACCTAAATTTTGAAATTAAAAGAAAAGGAAGGGAATAAGGGAATTACCTAGGGTTTTTGGGTTGTGGAAGGGGAGGAGAAGAAGAAAGAAGTGCTGGAAGGGGGTGGTGGGCCGGCGATGGGCTCGAGCAGCGGTCGGCGGCAGCAGCGTAGCAGCAGTAGCAGCAACGGTAGGAGCAGCAAGTAGTAGGAGTATGATGGAGGAGGGGAAGAGAAGGTATGGTGGTGTGTGTGTGGAGGAAGGAGATGGGAATGGAGAAGAGTGAAGAATGAAGAGGAATGAAGAAGAGGGATTAAATGAAGGGAGTGAGAGGGGTGATGTGGCAATAGGAGAGAGAGATTTCTCTCCATGCAAGGCCATGTGGCACTAGCAAATGCCACATAGTCTCAAGTCATGACACATAACCATTTGAGTTGGTAAATTTAGAATTTTGAAATTGCATAAATTTCCTAAGGGTTCAAATGAAAAGTTATTTGATTAGCATTGTCATTATTGGTTATTTGTTATTAAGAGAGAAAAAAATTTAGAGCATAACAGAACTAGAAGAATTTGACTTAGTAGAAATTAGCACTAGCAGCTTAGAAGATTGCCTACATGAATGGGAGATAAACATAGGAACAGATAGTATAGCATGTTATCAATGTAAATGGTACCCTAGCAAAGACAGAAGGGCTAAATGTAAGAAATGTTTCCTAGAAGGATGTATTAAATGCATGGAAAAAACTCAAATTATAGACAAAGTATCCAAAAAAAATTCAAGAATGTAGCATAGAAGAATATAAAATACTAAGAAAAAGAGTAGAAAACTTAGAAGACGAGTTAAGATTAATAAATAACAAAATAGAAATAATAGACAAAAAACATCTAATAAAGAAAAACCTGAGAAAACTATACAAACTCAAAACTGTGTTCAAATATGCAATTCAGAAAATCTAAAGATATTGAAAGTTAGATGTCTCTAAAGAATAAAAGACTATCAAGTTAAAAGCCTAGGATTAGTAGATACCGGATGTAGTAATTGCATTATTAATGAAGAAATAATTTCACAAAAATATATTTTTAAAGCAACTAAACCAGTTAGCGCTCAACAAATGGACGGTGGACTACATGTATATAACAGCATATTAATTCCAGGAAGTAAAATTAGATTTGAAACTAATTGTGGACAGAGCATTGAATACACTCTTCCCGGAGAAAGTACTTGGGTAAGAGCTCTTAAACTTAAAGTAGATTTAATATTAGGATTAAGTTTCCTTCTCAAAGATAATGGAAGTATATTAATAAGTAAAGATTATTTACAATTATAAAAACATACTCTTTTTACTCTAGTCTTCTTAAATGATGAACCTACTATTACAAAATTAGTTGAAAAGCCAGAAACAAAAGAATGCAAATGCAAAAGGGAACGAGAATGTCAATTAGAAGAACAAGAAATAATAACATCTGAAGAAGAGAAAGAATATAAAATCTACGAAATAAATTCAGAATTTATGCATCTAGAAAAATTTTATTATACATTGGTCAATGAACAAGATATAGAAAAATTAATGCATAAATTAGAAAAATAAAAATAATAGGAGAAAATATATTAAAATATTGGAAAAAAGATAAAATACTATGTCAATTAGAGATAATAAATCCTAACTACAAAATTAGAACAACCAAAATTAATGCTACTAATCAAGAAGAAGAATACTTTAGAGAAAATATTAAAGAATTATTAAAACTAGAAATTATTAGAAGATCTGAAAGCCCTCATAGATCTGCAGTCTTTGTAGTAAAAAATTATAGCGAAATAGTGAGAGAAAAAAGTAGAATGGTAATAAATTATAAAAGACTAAATGATAATACAAATGATGATGGATATATTATACCTGATAAGACTCAGCTAATAAATAAAATTTAAAATTGCAAAATATTTAGTAAATTTGATCTAAAATCAGGATTCTGGCAAATCAAAATCCATCCAGAGAGTATTGAATGGATGGTTGTTAATGTCTTTTGGTTTAAAGACTGCACCTCCTATTTTTCAAAGAAAGATGGATGACATCTTTTTAAAACATAAAAATTTCGTAATTGCATATATTGATGATATTTTAGTTTTTAGTAAAAATAGACAAGAACATAGAGGACATTTACAAATTATTATTTCGGAAGTTATTAATCACGGGCTAATAACTAGTAAAAGAAAATCCAATTATTCAAACCCTAGATAGAATTTCTAAGAGTTATTATTGGAGAAGGAAGAATCAAGCTCCAACCACACATAGCCCAAAAGGCTCTTGAATTTCCTGATAAATTAGAAAATTTAAAAGAAATACAACAGTTTTTAGGACTAATAAACTATGCTAGATCCTTTATTAAAAACCTAGGAAAGATAGCTGGTCCATTATATGCGAAGACTTCGCAGACAGGACAAAGAAACTTCAACCAAGAAGACATAAAAATAGTATGAGATATAAAAGAGCTTATTAAAAAACTGCCTGAACTACAATTACCTCTTGATACAGACTATTTATAATAGAAACAAATGAAAATAATCTCGGCTGGGGAGCCATCCTCTTGGCTAAACCAAATACATGTTCAGATAAAAATACAAAAAAAATATATAAATATGCAAGCAAAAAATATAATGAAAAAGGAAATATTAGTAGTATAGACGCTGAATAGCAATCTCTTATGCCCTAGATAACTTTGAGTTATTCATAATATCTAAAAAAGAGATTACTTTAAGAACCGATTATGAAGCAATAGCAGCCTTCCATAATAAGATGAATTCAGAAAGCAAGCGATCGACAAGACATCATTGGCTTAATTTTATTGACCGTTGCCTGTATACAGGTCTACAAATTTCCTTTGAACGTATTAAAGGGGTTAATAACATAGCAGCAAACATCCTTAGTCGCCTCATTCATCAGACTATATTGGAAAGCACAGTGGGAGAATTAGAATTGCAAGGCTAGCAAGGCCACGAAAAAAAATTAGATGACTAAAAGAAAAGCTAAAAAATACTCTGAAGAACAAATTAATGAAGCCTATAATTTAATCCATATTATGAAAAAATTTAAAGGAAGTATAAAAGAACTAAATAAATCAGCTTATAGAGCTATAATAATCAGACATGTAGATGATACCCTGACTAATCTTAGAAAACATATTAGAAAGATGAAGATAGTAAAAGAAATAAAAAATATGAACAAAATAACACAGAAATACAAAATGACATTTTAGACATTGAAATAGCTAGTACTTCAATAGATGAAATTAGCCTATCTCTAGAAGAATGGAATAATACTAATTGGAAAAAATTTCCTTTATAAAGTATAGCAGAAGAACCTTTTGATTCGATTGAATTTATAAATAGTTTATAAGATCTGACCTGACAAGATTATTTTATTTACAAATGGACAGGCCTCCAGATCAAAGAACTCTTCAACACTATGGTAATTGTAGTCAGAACATCTTTAGTCAGAATCAGGTGGCACAGACCTCCTATAGTCAAGAAAGATTAAGATTTGGTAATGTAGAACTACTAGTATTTTCGAATAGTAATATCTCTTTTAGAACTCAGTCTCATATATCACTTACAAAAGAACAAAAATGGTTAGTTGATAATTTATGGATTTCCTATAACAAAAAAGATCAAAAATATTTTCTAGCTAGCATAAATGCATTATCAGAACTATTTACTCAGATTAAAACTAACTTTAAATTTTATGTAGTATTCAGAGGAAAGGTTCCAGGTGTATACCATACCTGGATAGAAGTACTAGACAATATAAAAGACTTTGCTAGTCCACTTTACAAAGGTTTTTACTATTTATCTGAAGTATTAGACATAGCAAGACAACATCTTGGAACAAATTATTTTGTTTCTCCATCTCTTAGAAGCATACAAGATAGACCTCTGGAATTTCTATTATTCATGATACTAATCAGAAGATTTTGTTTTGTGATCATTGCGAGATACTTTCAAAAACTGTAAAAAGACTAAATAAAAATATACAGGTCCTTGTCAGAGAAAAGCAACAGCTTATTCAGAGGATAGCGGATTTAGAAAGAAAAGATTTCCAAAACAAATTTCCACCAAAGCAGACCTATCCTTTGGTCTTTAATAAAAAGAATGAGATGGGTGTGCATTCTCCTCTGAATGCAGTAAATGATTCTGTTGGGTTCACAAAACCAGCAGCTAGTCCGGTTCAAACGGCAACCGTTAAAGATATATCAAGTCCATTGATAGCTGTGGTTTTGTCTAAAAGCCAACTTAGAGAGTCTGTTGGATCTACAAGCCCAGCAGCTAGTCCGGCTCAAACGGTGGCTGGTAAAGACAAATCAAATCCGTTGATGGCTGCAACTTTGCCCAAAAGCCGAGATAAACAGTTAGAAGACAAAAAGACTCAACAGAGAGACATAGAAAAACTCTAGCAAATTTTAGATGAAATACAAGGAAGACAAAGGCCAGAAGAAAAAACTAGAACTGGTAAGATTAAGATTGCCAGAAAAAAGAAGACAATGAATACGATAGAAGAAGAATCGAGAGCCATAGAAACTGGGATGAAAGAAACTGGGATGAAAGAACAGTCAAAAAGACTCAAGTCATGATTCTCCAGTAAAAGATGTTCCGGTTCAAAGACAAGACTCTACAAGCCCCGCTACTGATTTGACCGTTGACTCAGACATGTCACCAATGTCGATTGACAGTATAGCAGAACATAACCTAGATACTATTTGTTGACTACTATACGCCCCTCTACATAGCTCATAAAACGTACCAGACCCCTACTATAACACGTGTATCTTCATTCCACAATCTCTATTACACCTGTCAACATATGAGAGTACGTATCCTTTATAAAGACCTCTACTATAACACATGTCTCTCCAATGTAGATCTCTACGACACCTGTCCACATATTAGAATACGTGTCCGAACCTTACTCTGTGTGTTAACAGGTGTCAAAAACTCATATATGACTCATACTCTATCTTTTGTCCTATAAATAGAAGAATTCTCTTACTCTGTAAGGGAGAAGTTCTCTACTACTCCCGGGCACGTCCTCTTCTTTCATCCTTCTCCAGTGAAACAAATTCTGATCCTCTTGGTGTGTATAGAAATCGGCCTATTGGTAGAAAGTGTTTGTAAGTTTTATCTTTCATTTTAATTTAAATAAAGGGATTCCCGAAAAGGAAATCTCCTAGCTATGTATTATTAGTTTTTCCCCAGCATGTAAATTAAGTTTGTTTAAGAAATGAAATATGATATTATATTATATAAGTCTTAATTTTACTCAATTTCAATTGTTGCAAGATACAGCAGCATAGTCTGGTATTTATTATTTACGAGTGACTCTGTAGGATGATTTTGATTTAGAAATGGTCTAATAAATCCAGGAGAGGAAAGTAAGACTCGTCTGAAAAGTCGAGGGTGCTAAGCTAAAATTATCATGTCTGCAATGGTTGAGTAAAAAAAATTCAGGGAAAAAACAAATAACATGTGGAACTTACTAGGGGAGAGTACTGAGTAGGACTTACATCGACAAGAAATATCACAAGTAAAATTTTTATTTTTCTCTTTTCTCGCAAACCCTTTTAGCATAACCAATATAACTTCTGAAAAAAGAAGCCCCCCTCCTATTTTGGTATCAGATCCTATAAAACAGATTCAACGGACCTCCATAAATTTGAATATCTAGAGGCAGAGCTAAAAGCTACTAAGAAAGTAGTTATAAACAAAGAACAATTAGTAAAAGATATAGATAAAAATTAAACTATATCAAGAATCAAAACCAAAAAAAATTTAGAAAGAATATCAAGACTAGAAAATCTACCTAGTCAGAAAGAGGTTCTAGATTTAAAATATACTTTAGATAAATCACAAAAAACTAATAATATAGAAGAAGAGCTTAGCACTATAACTAAAAAGATAAATAATTTAACATTAAAACCTACAAGAAAAGAATTAATATCTAGAAAGGTTACTTTATTCAGATTTCCTGCCCAAAAACCACAATGAATAGTTCAGGATCTACTAGTAAAAATAGACCAATATTAGATATCATATTAAGAAAAAACAAAAATACGTACAACATTCAGTTAGAAGAACTAATAGATCCAGAACAAGATTATGATAAATTTTAACGAGAAGGATTAAATATTTAAATCCTAGAACTCTATATCAAACAAAAAGATTTGAAGCTAAAACAGAATTTTTTAAAGATATAAGAGAAAAAGCCATAAGTTGTTTAGGAAATCAAAGTATTAACCTACCCTTAATTAGCAAAGAAGGAAGCAACGAACTAAAAAGTTCTGCCTATAAGCTTGTGCATTTAGGATTAATAGTCATAGGCATAAAGGGTTTAATGAGAAAGAATTTAGGATGCAAAACTTTGGTAACAATAAATGATAAAAGATGGAATGACATATCAAAAGGAATGTTAGCCAGTATAGAAGTAGATATGAACAATAATTCAGGAATATTTTATTGTAGTCCAGATTTTTTGATAACCATAAAAGCTTTTATAAAAAAAATATATGTAGGAAAACAAACCAAAGATATAAGAGAAAAAGATTTAGGATTAATAGTCATAGGCATAAAGGGTTTAATGAGAAAGAATTTAGGATGCAAAACTTTGGTAAAATATATGATAAAAGATGGAATGACATATCAAAAGGAATGTTAGCAAGTATAGAAGTAGATATGAACTGTAATTCAAGAATATTTTATTGTAGTCCAGATTTTTTGATAACCATAAAGATTTTATAAAAAATATATATGTAGGAATACAGACCAAAGGATATGAAGAGGTACATAGTGGAGAAAACCTTATGGTACACCTGGCTTTTTTAGGAAGATGTACTAAAAACTCAAAACTAAAGTATAGGGTACATACCGATAAAGTTGTTCAAATAATGAGTAGTAAAGGCATTAAGATGATTAAACCTTTAGACATTGAACCAGAAAGATTAGCAGGATTAGAATGGAGCCTAGATAAATTTATAGAACCTTTTAAGTCGTTAACACCTAAAGAGTCTTTGATATACAAAGATCATTATGGCCATATAAATTTAAGATTTACATATTATGTCACCCAGGCGAGCCAAGAAATAGAAAATAATGAAACAAAATTAGAATCCAATTATGTAGAAATATAATATGTGTTACTTGAAGAGGATAAAGTACTATATCCGAAAGAATTAAACTTACATCATATTTTATTTCTTTTCATACTATGCTGCTATATCATTTAACAATTGAAATTGAGTAAAATTAAGACTCATATAATATAACATCATATTTCATTTCTAAAACAAACTTAATTTACAAGCTACTCAATTTACATGCTGGGGAAAAACTAATAATACATAGCTAGGAAATTTTCCTTTCGGGAATCCCTTTATTTAAATTAAAACGAAAGATAAAAACTTACAAGCACTTTCTACCAGTAGGCGGATTTCTATACACACCAAGAGGATTGGAGAAGGATGTAAGAAGAGGACTTTCTCGGGAGTAGTAGAGAACTTCTACCTTGCAGAGTAAGAGAATTCTTCTTTTTATAGGACAGAAGATAGAGTATGAGTCATATATGAGTTTTTGACACCTGTTAACAAATAGAGTAAGGTTCAGACACGAATTCTAATATGTGGACAGGTGTAGTAGAGATATACAAAGGAGAGACATGTGTTATAGTAGAGGTCTTCATAAAGGACACGTACTCTCATATGTTGACAGGTGTAATAGAGATTGAAAAATGGAGAGACACGTGTTATAGTAGGGATATTATATATATATATATATATATATATATATATATATATATATATATATATAGACCATTTCTAGATCAAAATCATCCTACACAGTCACTCGTAAATAATAAATACCAGAATATACTGCTGTATCATGCAACAATTGAAATTGAATAAAATTAAGACTCATATAACATAACATCATATTTCATTTCTTAAATAAACTTAATTTACAAGATACTTAATTTACATGCTGGGAAAAAAACTATAATACGTAGCTAGGGGATTTCCCTTTCAGGAATCCCTTTATTTAAATTAAAACGAAAGATAAAGATCAGCATATAATATGGAACCAGAAGAAATGTTTAGATACTTAGAAACTTATCTAGGAGTATATATATATATATATATATATATATATATATATATATATATATATATATATATATATATATATATATAATTATTTGTGATTATACAATCATGAAATAGGCGTGTCACACATGTGTTAGTATGGTTAGATGCACTAGAAAGCACATAAATTTTAGCCAACAATTAAAGGACTAGTCACTAGTTTAGACTAGTTTAAATCTATCATATTAAATTCAATCGAAACGAAACTTGACCAAACTCTTCATGACTCATATTAGGTTCAAACCAAGTCTTAGACCCAAATCATGCACACAAACATGTGTGCACAACCATCAAACCAAGCCAACCCTGGCCGCCCCTCATTTAGCCCCCAGTCCTTGTAGTCGCAATAACTACCACCCCACTACTCCATTCCCCTAAAACTTTGTTTTCTTCCCTCAACCCCCTACAGCCCTATGGTCATTTCTCCCTCATTCCATTCATTTTCCATCCCAAAACTCCCTCACAAACTTGTTGGACAGAAGGTGATTCCAGAATAGGACTGCTAGGTTGTACCGACTTCAACAACATTTTGTACCACCAAAACAATCGGTATTAGTCTTAAGTCCTTTACCAAAATTCTTCCTCAATCTCTTAGGTTTCATTTACATATTTTCTAGGAACTTATCATGGTGGTTTTGACCCTTAAATCGCTCTCACATGGAAACCTATCCAGAATAGGTGGTGTGAAACATTTTCCGTTGCGTACCTATGCTTATTCCCGTCATTTTGATATATAGTTTTCTATATGTTCTATTCAAATTCCCCTCGATATAGGCATTTTCTGAAAGGGTGCACGAGTTGAATCTCGCGACACGAAATCTGTCCACGTCCATACATAGGTAAGTACCTTCTTTTTTCATCGAATATTTTTATATGACATAGGGAATAACTATATATATCATCCCCTTAGGTAGCAACCTTAATAAAATTGACATAGAACTAGGAAAAATTCATCTAAACACACACAATAAATATTCGTTCAAGAATTGCGACACATTTTTCTAGCTATTATTTCATGTGCATTTTTTTTGAATTTTCGGACGAAACTTTCGCAAACATTTCCCTAACTTGACCCCCTACCATGCCATATAACTATTTCATGATATATCGATGTGAAATTTGGTTAAAGTAGGATTTTTGGGACATGATTTTTTAATTCCAGAATTATGTTACATGAGATATGTTGTGTAGACACTAATATTGTATGTATGAATATTTTTTGGAATTAAATCAAACTCGAGACACGACATATTAACCATATTAGGTGCTGAAAAAATATAAAATTTCATAATAATTGTTATGTAATTTTGTGTTACATTAATTTAATTTCAGAACACAAATTAGTATTTAGAATTTTAATTTATGGGCTCTTTGAGAATTAGAACCTAACTAGTTTCACTTCGTGATATTTATAACTTTCACTATGGTTATGTTGATAAATATTATAGATTATAAACCATTAATTTATGGTTTAAAAAATTATATTCTGATTTTTAAAATGTTTAATTAGGGCCAACTTGGGTAACATGAAACATGTCGATTCAAGCCTAGAAATGACTAGTTTCACTAGTTTCTTAAAATTGAAACTCACCAAGACTTCGCCAATAATTTTCCATGATAAATATCTCAAAAATCATGTTTATATACATTTTATATTCTAATTAAACCTGAATTTTAGGGATATTTATGTGGTGGAATTCAACCCTTTGTTTAGTGTAGGTTCATGTCTTAGAACTAAATTCTAGGGTTTACTACTAAAATTGTGATTTATTAACTTCTAGACAAATGATATTTTAGTATTATTATATTATTATTTTATATATTAGGTTAGGTTGTTTTGGTAAACGATAAGTATTTCAAGTAATTAGGTGATCAGAATACCAAAACTAATTTATTTTACCTTTAATCATGGTCTACCTTATGTATATATAGAAATAATATTCTGTAAGCATATCGGACTCTAGGAAAGTTCTGATCTAAAATATTATATATATAAGTCCTGGACATCGATACAGATTCTAATTATAACTTTCAGCTCAAGAGCAAGGCAAGTATATTCACTGATTGTTTTCAGTATATGATAGGTTCTATAATACATGTTTTAGTAATATTTATTTGATTCTTGGTACGTATGTTACATGGATTGATAATGCATGGATTGCTAATCAGGAGATGTTGTATTTCATGTTATTATTGTACCGTGATCATTATACTTGTGTTTAGTCCACGTATTGTGATTTACGAGTTGCAATGTGTCATAATTTGAATCCATTTGTATTAGTTGGGGAGGGGGAAATACTAGTTGATGTGTTCTCAATACCTTTAGATTCCTGTGGTATATTCCTATGGATAGCTAATCATACACTCACTTACGAATAGCCGGACTTGATACTGCCTGCTGCACCTATGCCGGTTATATATCAAGTAGTATTTCAAAACACCTAGAAATAGTAGGCATTTACCATGTTATCTTGATTCCCTATTTTCCTGTTTACTACCATGATTCTAGTTGTACTTATTTTGCTAGACATGTAATATGTGATTCTCAGTTGTCTTCTTTTTATCATTTATTACGGTTACTATATTTCTGTTTTATTTTCTCTGTCATTTACCTGGAACTGTTTTCATTGATTGTACTTTGTTCCAATCCTGACTGGATATAAATATTTTAGGAGTTGACCTTGAGTACTGGTGTCCCACTTATTACGGGGCCTAGGAGGGTTTAACTGAGTCCGGTCCTGCCTTTCTGGAGGGCCAGACGAAGGTTGCTATGAAGTTCCAGATGACACCACAGAGTATTGTTAGAGTAGATTTGTTATTATCGAATTTGTCTCTGATATTTTACTTTTGGCATGTATATAGTTCCTTCTTCTTTAGACTTATGTCTTTGACTTGTGAATCTATGTTTATTGGTTTATTTCCATTATCTACCTTTAGAGTCTATTATTGAGTATTTTATTGTTACATTTAACTACTTATTTATATTGCTTGAGTTGTTGGATGTTAGTCTAGATAGCGATCTACCGCCGACTGTACGGCGTAGGCTGGACGTACCCATGACTCATGTCCAAATTTTTTGGGTGCGGGTCGTGACAGTACACGCATGTTCTAATAGTAGTCTTAAGTCTTGGACGTGATCGCCCTTTGAACGACTTTTAACTGCAATATCAACCAGATAGCACTCCACCTTTTTTCTTAAATGTTTACTAAAAATCAACCTCATAGCGCCAGTATGGAGCCCCAGCAATATTCAAACCAAAGTGCATCACCGTATAGTAGTATACTACCAACGATTCTTCCTTATTTGATGTTCTCAGATCAATTACCAAAGGCGGAGCATATTTTGCCTTAATAGTAGTTTTGTGAAGATTAATGACAAGAGGATCACTGCCTCCATTATGAGCTTTTTGTGGCGGGCAAGCAGACTTGTCCTTGCCTGGAAGTTTGGGAAGGTTGATAACCAATGGCTCCTCAACCTTCTTCTTCAAAATAGGACCTTTTAAGTGTATAACCAAAGGTCCTTCAGTAGCAGGTCTAAAAACCTGCAACTGCTTCATCGTCAGCATCATTCTCTTTATCTTCAGCAATTTTAAAGGTTGATGCTTCTTTAAGGGACACCTGATCCAATTGTCTATACAAAATTGAATGAAAGTAGTAGATGTTGACTCCCTTGAAAGGATCAACATCTGCGAACTCAGTACAGATTACCCCCTCGTCATTCACATATTTGAAGTATTGATGCAGAGTAGAGGATACAAGAAGGTTCTCATGTATCCAGGGCCGTCCCAGCCAGACATTGTACGACACATTAGTGTTGATGACATAACATGCAACCTAAGTTCGAAGGTTTCAAATCTGATATTTGAGATGGATCTTCCCCAAAGGATGGCTTCATCCAGTATTAAAGCTAGTAATAGTAGTTGGGGTAGCTAACGCTTTGGGATACCCAAAAGTTGAAGCAGACTTCAAAGAACGATGCTGACTGAGGAACCAGAACCGATATAAATTCAGTCCACTTTGCAAACTCCAATGTAGCATGTGTAATATAGGGGTCGGTCGTATCGATTGTTCTTCAACAACATATCTTCTTACGAGATGGTGGTGTTGGAAATCTTTTCGGTCACACTGTAGCAATAAGGGCAAGTCACAAGGTCATCAACAGGTTTTGTAATATGAGACAAGTACGAGTCGGTATGCTGCAATACCTCACTAAAGGCATCTCGCATCTCTTTGGAGAGATAAAGCAGTTCGAAGATGAATAATCGAGCCAGAGTATTAGCAAGCTATGCTAATATGTCGAAGGTGTAAGGCCTGTCAAGTCCTTGCGAATATGATTTCTTTAAGGACTTGTCAAACGTCACTTCTTTCTGTTTTTCTTTGTCCGCTGTTGTAGGCTTCAACGGACCTATTTCATATAGTACGAGAGTAGCAGGTAGTGTGGGAGCAGAAACAATAGGAGTAGACGTGTCTTCTTGTTCTTGATCATAGATCCGTAAATAAGTCTTACCAGATCTGTTCTCCCCTGTCATGGCTTCACTGGCCATGTTGTGTGGCTTGTTCTTCTTCTTCTTCTGAAACTTTAAAGTAGAAGAAGTAGCCTTATGTAGCAGCATAAAAATACTAAAAAGATGCGCATAAGTTTCATGCATCTAAAACATAGGTTAGAAGCTGTTAGCTAAAGAACTTGAAGCTCCAAATGAAAGTCACATGCTTAAAAGATGGGACAGAGAGATGCATGGTTCCTTCAGATGCATGATGTGCTTTTGGCTTTTGTGTGAAAAGACAAATCCCGGGCCGTGTGCAATGTTCAGACTACGAGGAAGACGTCAGTAACCACCTTACCTTTATCATTACACTTTGCCAGCTGTGAAGGAAGCAGTTATATGCATCTACTTCCAGAATAGTGTTTTGCAATATACAATTGAAAGGCTATGTGTTCAAGTGTTGATTGACACATAGTTATTAAAAAGAAAGTTATTGTTTGCATTAAGCAATCAAATTCTATTCGTTTAAAGTAATTAGACGCATGGCCGACCCACACTAGACAGATCGTGTGCTGACATGGCAGTGTTTCATGCAACACGTCTCAAAAATATGTGGCGAGTTGTACGTTATTCTTGAGCATGTTCACTCCCCACTAACCCCTAAGGATTATGTGCCTACCCAGTTTCATGCGTCTCTGAGACAGAAGACAGTATATTTTTTGCGCATATGCACATGGCTATTCCAGTAAAGAAAAACTATAAATAGATGACAGTTCCTTCCTCATGCAAGACACACAGAACATATGTACAAGGAGAGACTACGTATTTTGCTTCTTTGCTAAGAACTTTCACACATAGAGAGAGAGCTTTCTGTGATAAAGTTTCGCTTGCTATCGAGAGTTCATCAACCACCAAGCTTTATCAACTTCTGCATCAGGTCGTCAATGGAGTAAAGAAGTTGAAGTAGACTTAATCTCCATCACCCCAATTCCCAGATTCTATTGTACTCGGTATTCTTGTTTAAGATTCTTATTGTACTTTTTCTTTACAATAATACAAAAGATTCTACATTTCTGGACTCTTTTTGTGTTAAAATAAAAATGGTCACTCTGTTAGGGACGTCTTTCTTCACCGATGAGAAGTGGTGGCACAATTTGATGTAATTAAGCTTGGTTCAGTTGAGAAAATGTTGGTAGTGCAATTTGATCAACAAGCATAGGAAGCGATGCTGTCGGATAAGGACTCTGGTCCAGCCGCTAAGAAACAGAAAGCCGAGCGTCTTCGTAAGGCTTGGCTTTCTAAGTCTCTCCCTGCTCTTCCTAACGCTGCTGATGGAAAAGGGAAAGCTCTGGCCACTATAAGCCAAAACAATAGTTCGAAGGCGCATGACTTAGTATCAGCCATAATGCTGTCTAAAGACGTTTTTGCTGTTGAGATGCATGATCTACCATGCGTCTAGAAAAGGCTCTACAAATGAGCCACAAACCAAATCCTGTGTTGTTCAGAAGAAGAAGAATACCAAGAAGGTGTATGCCAATCATGCGTCCAAGAAGAAGGTTGACATATGTGATAGAACTACTTGCTCTAGCTTAGGCAACAAGAATGCACAACATTTGAATTTTGGCAGAGGAAAACACTACGATGCCAAAGATTCAAATGTTAGAATTTCTTCCTGACACTGGTGAACCAAGACGAGAGTCCTGTCACAATACAGAACTCTAGATGCATAACTAGAGACAAGAAGTCTGTCTTCCATAGACCTTCTTTCTCGTCAAATTCTATGTGTTATGAAGGAGGCCCAGTTCATGCGCCTCTCTGTGTTATGCCTGCAGGCGATGGAAAGTTATACAAGCTGAAACCTATGTGCCCCAGCTTGCCATGCGCCTCTCTTCCATTTGTTGTGGACCCATGTACATTGCTTCCCAATGTACCTAAAATGAGTCCACATGACAAAATATCTTGTCATTACCACTTTTTAGCCTTGAGGGTATTTTGGCCATTTTGGTTTTTGTGAATATATTATTTATTGCATTGGTGTTGTAATTTTTGACTTTTTCTAGTTGAGACTTTATAGACTAGCCTAGAGCTTGACTTTGACTTTGGTGACTTAGTTAGCATGGTGTGGGACCCTAATATAACTTAAGTTGGTCTTAGTTGACTTGAGTGCGACTAGGGTTCATGAGAGGATTGGGAGAGTTTTGTATTTGGACTTATGGCTAAGGGGTCGAGCTAGCTAGCTAATGATCTTGGCCCAAAGTCCATTCATATGAAACCCTAATCCTAATTCTCTACATGGCCGGCCACCACAGGGACCTAATTTCACTCTATATAATGTCTTTTAACTCTCACTTGCCTCTTTTAGAAATCCCCCTTTAGGAAACCCTAATTTCTTCCCCCTTTCATCATTCCTCCACCAAATTGATTCCAATCTTTTGCAATTGGTTCTAAATCTGGAATGGAGGGTGAAGGAGGCTAGCTTGCAAGGAGGGGAGCTCATTTGGACATTGCTTGAGGAAGGAGACTTTACAATTTGGGGCTTTTTTTTGGAGATTGACTCTCAATAGGCAATCCCTTCAAATCACCTCTAAATCCTGATTTCTTTCCATTGATGGATCCATCTAGGTGTCCCCTAGATGTAGAGTGAGTTTGGTGAAAATTTGTATTGATTTGGTGTCCGTATCGGACACGTATCAGTGTGTGTGCATAGGTGTTCGATGGAATGCCACAATGAATTTTATTTTGTTATTTTAAAAAAGTGTTTGAACAAATTTGTAGGTGTTTATGTGCCATTTGATTTCGTGTCTGAATGAGGTGGAATTTGTGTCTGTGTCATGTCCACGGAGAGTAGGACACGTTGTACGAGAGTATGCACGAGTGTCCTGCTGCTCGGGGTGCATTTCTGCGTGTCCGTGACACTTGGACACACGACACTTGGCATGCGGCTAGGGGCAGTGAATGACAAGTCAGTCCCCAAGTGGCATGATGTGTCGTGTTATGTCGGCCTCGTGATTTGACTCGTACTGATTTCTTAATGCACCGGCCTGTCGATTTTCTTCGACTGATATGCGAGTCATGTCACGCACAGACACGACGACAACTCGTGTTAGGGTGTTAGACACCTAGGCCTAACCCTAACCTACCTCTAGACATGAACCCAAGACCTTTGGTGCTGTGTGTCGTGTCTTGGGACACTCAATCCATCAGCACGAGGCAGTGCTGAGCACTGTCCTCTAATAACCCATTCGATTTTGTTTAGACACTGTTGGACACCACTCTGGACACGAACTAAGACACGTTTAGGTTTGTATATGGGCACATGTGACATGCCCCAACCCCTGTACACTATTGTCCATATTATATTTTGGGTTTTCATTTAGAATTTGGGTTCGATTTCGAAATAAACTATGGGTTAACTGATACTTTGTGTTTGTTGTTTCGACAGTGTTTTTAGGACACATTGGACACAAAGGACACTGGCATGTTGACATTGTATGTAAATACATTTCCTCCTATTTCCTATTTGATTTTTAATCTGAACTTTGTATGTATCGAGGGTTATTTACTGTAAACTGTGACAGTGAGTTGAGTTGGGTTTTCTATGTTGAAATTGATTAAGTTAAGGTTTTGATTCTCAATCCTTGTGTGATTTCCAGATTTGAATGATGATTTTAAATGAGTATATATATATATATATATATATATATATATATATATATATATATATATATATATATATATATATATGGTATGTATTTCAAGGTATATATGTATTTCAAGGTATATTTACCTATGTATCTATAGTAGGTATTATGTTGTATATTGAACTGTTAACTGAGATTGTAAATTAATGTTAAAGGTCAATGTTAGACATGTTATCATGGCTGAGATGGGTTGAATTCCTGAGTGTTAGGTTGTTCTGTCATGAGATGTAAACCTGAGAACTGTTGTACACTATTGCTCAACCCCCATGCCATTTCATATATAAACCTGAGAATTAAACCCCTCGCTGTACACACACCATATCACACAACTGTACACACACACACCCTATCACCCTCATTGACTGTCCACACACACACACGATACCACTGTCCACTATAATATTTGACACACACACTCATCCCCTATTTATATATATACCATGTATGTGCCTTGCTTGTGTACTAGGCACTAGCCTATATGAATGCCTATATATATAGTGTATATGTATATATATTTTGTATTTGTGTGTATGATAACTTGTTTTGGCTTTTGATTGTGTTTGAGTGCTAGCCTAGGCATGGTTAGGCTTAGTGAGACTTGTTGGACTAGGCTTGGACCTAGTATAGCTTGGTTGACCTAGTTTGACTAATGTAGTTGACTAGAGTTGACCAAGAGTTGACTTTAGTCTAGAATGACCTAGAATTCATATAGAATGCATTGTAAAGTACAATATTACCATTCTGGACATGTTGTGACCTGTGTTGCTCTAAATAGGACTCATCTACTCTGTCTGGACATCTATACTCATCGGATACTCAGGATATCAGGCAAGTACATTCTCTGACTGTTTCATACTTGATAGGATTTATATTTATGCTCTAGATTACTTGATGATGTCACATTGTTAACACGGATTGGTACTATATGGATCCCTTCATGAGATGTTATCTCCCTCGGGAGCATCGGGATACGTCATGTCATGTGCTTTTCACGTACATCATGTATTCATGTACTTTCATCATTCATGTGCACTCTTGTGATTCATGTACTCTCATGTTCACAAAGCCCCTCATGTACACTTCATGTGCACCCATTTATGGGCCCCCACGTGAAACCATGTACAATAACATAACTTGTCTGGATCCTTGTGTATTGATTGGGGTAGGGGGAGTATAAATGGTCATGTGAATAATTCCAAAGTAGTGTATTTATGTGTAAACTCTTTAGTATAATCATGTGCAAATTCAAGCCATTCACATGTCTATCTTGTACTCTACATCACTAGCCACTGATAGACTTATAGTAGATATTTCCTTACAGTCATCTCTTTTACTTCATGTATATTCTTCAGCATTTTATGTATCTTACTCTATAGCATGCTTACATTTTCTCTCATATTATGAACTGCGTGAGATGTATTGTGCTCGTTCCTGTCCTGACTGGACCTGTTGAAATATTACAAATGACATTGCGAAGTTCTGTCCTACGTACTACGGAGCAGGCCTAGATGACACCTGCGAGCTGGACTCCCAGGAGGACCCAATCCTTGCAGAGGACATTACCCCAGTTGTCTAGGCTAGATAGCTAGATTAGTTATCTTACTTTATTATCTTATCTTATTTTGGATATATTATGTACTTATTTGGGATATTGTTAATCTTGATATTGTGGAGATGTTATCTTAGACACTTAGACTTTTTCTCCTATTGTATTTCATTTGGCAACTTTTATATCTATCTATCTTATCGTACTTCTACCATAGCTGTGATTGAGTTGTACATTTCTGTATTATCCTCCATTCGAAGAGTATATATTGTACAGGTACCATATAATTGTTAGATGTATGTGACCTAGGACAGCATTCTACGGCCGACACTGTGGCGTAGGCTGGACGTACCCACTTCTTGTGCCCCTATACTGGGTGCGGGTCGTGACATATTTTTAGTGGTGGCCCATGCAGGTATGAATTTGTTGTGGTATTCGAACTAGAGTATCACTACAGCCTGCAGTAGGATATAGGATATAGTTTTGAGGTACTCAATCACATTAGGAAAACTCTAATCCAATACTTGCCATCTAAATTTTTGTTGATTAAATGCTTTCCTTTGAATAAATAAATTGTCCTCCTTTAATTTTTTGCTTCATTCTCAGTAATTGCTTCTTGTTTTGATCTGTCTTCAGGATGGTTATGGAGACACGATCTCATCGCTCCGGTCCGGGGGATACTATCGAGAGGTCAGCCACCTCTCATCCTGTTCAGCAGGGCCTCGAGACCGCAGCTCCTGTTATGCCAGCTCAGGTTGGCATTTATACTGCATTTGGAGGTGCACCTCCTCCTGTACAAAGACCTTCCCTCGTCATTCCTGATTTCTCTCAACAGCAGTCGCCTTCGGGATCGGTTGACGCAGCGCAGTTGTTCGCCTTCTTTTAGAGGATGGTGGAGGCCCAGCGACAGCAGTCCGCTCATTTTTAGCAGGGCATAGAGAATGCCCATCAGCTTACCCTGACGACGGTAGAGAGAGTTATTACGCAGCCCTAGGCAGCCCAGATGCAGCCGTATCAGCCAAGGACACCAGGGATCCAGGACATCCAGAAGATACGTTCGTGGGATTTCTACGGCACTAAGGGGATTCTGTATGCGGATGACTGGATAGAGCACATCGAAGAGATCTTTCGGCTGGCGGAGATTCCAGCAGGACTGCATATTAAGGCGGCAGGTAGTCAGATGCAGGACCTGGCCTGCACATGGTACCAGATGGACCCGAGGGTCGGTACAAAGGGACAAACTTGGGCAGCCTTCAAGAAGTTGTTCAAGGAGAAGTTTTTCCCTGACACAGCTCTTGGTGTCACGCCCCGCTCCCGCAGGAGCGATCGTCCTCGCTAAGGCGTGATGCCGCACGGGCCTAGGTTGCGCCCGTGCAAGACTAAGTCCAGAAACGGCCGATTTGAGCTAGGCCACAGAGTCGCACAGAGTGTCCCCATTTGCAGCGGAAAGTAAACGAACACAAGTTGAAGTGAATTCAAACTCTTTATTGATTTTCAAGAAGTTTACAAGCGGCGCTAGGCCGAGTTTACAAGTCTCTCAAGCTCTCTCTTCTGAAACATAAAAGGCGTGCCAAGTGGCTTACAAGATGGAGTGATTCATGGCGATATTTCGATACATTATGTCTTGTATATGGTGCTCCAGCTCCTTGCAACGCTCCAAGGCTCTAGAGATAGCTCCGCGCCTTAGCACGTTCGAGGAAAGCTCCGCACCCGCCGACGTTTCCTGCTTCCTGCAAGCAGACTGTGGGGTTATCAGTACATTGTTATGCACTGGTGGGAGGCTAGCTCGCCCACAATGCTATTATTACCAAACACGTTCTATTTACTTTTGTGCACCGTCTATCATTCATTGTCTTTCTAATCTTGCCTTAGGATCAGTTTCATGGCATATTTCATAGCCTATCTCGTGTTGTCGAATACAAGTGTGGTATGGAAATACATGCATGACTTACCCATACTTACCGTCCGGCCTTCCCTGTCCCAAGTAAACAAAGTTAGTCAACAATTCATAGGAAATAACTTGACGTGCTATATGTGAACTTTCAATGTCAAGGGCGTGTCCCTGCCTCGGGTCCTAGCACGTCGTAGGCGTATTTTCTAACTCCTTTTGCCGAAATACTCTCGATTACCTGGTATGTTATATTCAAGCATGTTCAGAAGGTACTTCATTTAGTTAACTTAGACTACTTTGATTTCAATGCAAGGACTTGTACGTGGATTGCCACCAGCAAAGCCCACTTAATCTATATGCATCGGTCGCTGGCATCACAAGCCAATTTGGACATGTCTTCCCCCTTGGTAATTTCTCACCTATCATGGCGTGCGGTTTGGTACACCCTGATAGTCTTTTGAATTACCCGGCCTTACGACCCCTGGTGGCCAAGCCCGCACGCAGGCCTGTACGTAAGCCAAACTTTGATTTCCGTCCGGACCGGCAAGTCCTTCACACTTTGACCATGCCGCTGGAAATACACTTATTTCCCCTCTCCCCCGTATACGATAGAGGTGTCCACGACCATTTCGTTTTATTTGTCATTTTAACTCAACGGCTATCTTTGAGCCATAGGCTAACCCTTAGCCATAATGCGTTATCGACCAGGTTGGCGTCCGTGCAGCGCGGGTAGCGAGCCCCGTTGCACGTGCCCGTCACACCTGTCGCTAACCATTCCTTTCTTTCTTATCTTTTATTCCTTCTTTCTTTTCTTTCTTTCACTTGTCCGTTCATTCGTTGATTCATTCACATACTCATTCTTTCGTTCGTTGATTCTTTCGTTCACTTATTCGTTTATTCTTTCATTCATACATTACGCAACTCCTCGTGCGGGAGTCGCCTTGGCGATCCATTGGTCCCATAGTCTTTCAATGTTGCTATACTCTACTCGGAACGACTATATTGATAGTCTTCCCGTTTTATTGTTGTAACCCATCCATTGTTTCATTGTTTGAATGCATAAGGAACATAAACGTAAGCTTGTGCCTTAGCACGAGCGTAGAGCGCGGTGCGAGAGATCTCACATTTTTCATATTCTATACAAGCATACAAGATGGGATTATTCCCTTAGCTAGGTGCGTTGAGTCATTTATTAGCATGCACGGTGTTATCGCCTAGCGATTCTAGCAATAGTGTCTGTATTGTTATGTGTCTAGGCTAAGCAAAGACGGGTTCATCGGAGCCACCCACCTTAGCGATGTTCGCATCGGCCGAGCGATACTCCGAGCGCGCCTTTGAAAGTCTAAGTCTGGATTCATCTTGACGGGCCAATATAAGCCTTACATCGATTCTTCATCAGGTCGATGCCAACTCTTCGGGTCGACGGCTCGTTTGAGTCGTTGCACTTGCCGTTTGAATCGGCGTTCCGCTAGGGCGGAGCGGGTCATTACATAATACACCCCTCAAAACAAGTCTCATCCTCGAGACTTCCTGAGTGCAGGTCATCCTACCATTCCTTAACTCGTGTCATCGTATTTTATATAGACAATTCTATCGAACGGCTCTATCGTTCGATGGCATCGAACCATGCTCGGTACCTTTCCAAGTTTCGTGTCGCATACGTTTGGTCGATTTTTATTGGATAACTTTTCATTCATTTTATAGTTGATGGCACTTATTCAATTCAAGTATTTCTTCGACTTGGTTGCTATTTTGACGTATCATGAGACTGAAACGGTCGCACGAGGTGCGTTGTAATTCGTCAAATGCGAGTGTCATAGGCTGAGGCAAACTCACTTTCGTTTATGCGCATCGCAACACCCACTTGCAGCTGTATTTGAGTTCATCATATCGCTGAGTTTGGATCGTGCACGTATCCAAGGCGTCCCTCGAATACGTACATTTCAACCAAGTTTAGCGACTAGCGAAGTCGGACAAGCTACTCGTGATAGTTTTGATTTGCCGATCGCTTTGCTAACTTCGATTTAAAACCGAACTCATGTGTGTATCACATATCATTTATCTCGGTCCTCGAGATGATTCGATTCGCTTCTCAAGCGTTATTGTCCACGAAATCAGTATGATTTCTTCTTAGCGGGGTCGACCAAGCCTAATAAATTTTCGTCCGATTCAAGATCAAGTATTGCACTATCACCGAATATGTCTTCCAATCAATGATTCAATTTGTTATCCCAACTTTTACTTGTGCGTCATCCACTCCTATCTTTTACTTCGTTTGGGGCCAATCCCGCCGTCATTCACGCACACTCCCATTTCCCCGTCCTACTCTAAGTCTTGTTGCCCCAAGTCTATCGTCCGTCCAGACGATACTGTAAATGCCATCGCACAGGTTCAATCACTCGGCATAGGGTCGCCTGCCTATCTGCTAGGTCAGCTCACAAGGTCATAGTTACACGTCAGGTCCGTGGCTCGTCGTGCAAGGTCGTTGCACGATGCTCGCCCCAAATCCAATAGTCAAACCATTTGTTCGCTTGTACGGAAGTTTCTACCCAAGTTTGTTTCACTCAAATTTCTAAACATCGAGCATGATCACCTAATTCGCATCAAGACTTACGTTGCACATATTCAATTCCGTTCAATCACCCATTCTAACTAATTCGTGCATTCGATCACGAGGTCATCCAGCTTGATAATACATTGCGCCCCAATCTCACGCGAGTCCGATTATCCACGGCGGTTCATGAATCACCATGCAACGCTCCCGCGGAATAATCATTCTCATCGGGGCGTAACTCTTGTTTGAGTTTTAGACTAACCCATTCTCGATACGCGGATTGGACCTACTCAATCCTCAAGTTCAATTCTTCAAGCACACAAATTCTTTCTCGAGTCCACCTTCGCATCAAACCACAAGTCGAAGCAATCAGTTTACCACGCCATCCAAGTTTAATCACTCCCGCTGTATGAATCACCATATCAGCGCTCACGCGGAGTGATCGTCATAATCCGGC
>JANAVB010038138.1:125000-185601 GCA_029216955.1 Iris pallida
GGCTCTACAGCTTGAGACCCAATGGGAAATGCGGTTTGAACAACTGGAACCACCTACTGAAGGTTGATGTTGGTGATTCAGAATCGTCTAAACCAATATTTATCAACAAAAACTTAGCTGATGAAGATAACATTCTCTTCTTGAACTCATTAAAGATTATATAGACGTGTTTGCTTGGAGTTATGAAGATATGCCTGGGCTTGATACACAGATAGCAATGCATCGTCTTAATATACTTCCTAATACTAAACCTGTGAAGCAACAACAATGGCGGTTCTTTCCAGATATGATAGAGGCTATTGTGACTAAGGTAAAGAAACTCATAGACAGTGGCTTTGTTCGAAAAGAATAACATCCTGACTGGGTTGCTAATATTATCCCGGCCATGAAGAAAAATGGAAAGATTAGGATATGCATTAATTATCGGGACCTTAATCAAGCTTGTCCAAAGGATGAATTTTCTCTTCCAATTATAGATGTTATGATTGACAACACTTGCGGTTTTGAACGTATGTCCTTCATGGATGGGTTCTCCGGCTGTAATCAAATTAAAATATTTCCAGCTAATGAGAAGCACACATCATTTCGAACACCATTGGGGGTATACTGCTGTATGGTGATGCCATTTGGTTTAAAGAATGCTGGAGCTACACATCAATAAGCCATAAGCACAATTTTTTGCAAAAATTTGTGAAAAATAGTACAATGCTATGTGGACGGCATTGTTGTTAAAAGTCGTTCAAAGGACGATCACCTTCAAGACCTGAGAACAGTGTTCGAATTGATGCGTATGCACCAATTCAAGATTAATCCTACAAAGTCATTTTTAGGAGTCTCCAGCGACAAATTTCTTGAATTTGTCATAACTTCCAAGGGAATACATATTGACCCTGATAAAGTTAAAGCTATCCTATAAATGGAGCCCCCAAATAATATTAAAGAACTTCGTGGCTTACAAGGTAGGTTGGCCTGCATTCGAAGATTTATTTTAAATCGGTCCAGGCGATGTCGACCCTTCACGCAGTTAATGAAGAAAGGAGTCTCTTTCGTTTGTGATGAAAAATGTCAGCAAGCATTCGAAGATATTAAAATATATCTCACCAATCCTCCAATGTTGGTGGCTCCAGTTGTGGGCAAACTGTTCTTGCTATATGTTCGTGCAATGGAACATTCTTTTGGTGCATTGTTAGCTCAAAAGAATAACAAAGGACATGAACAAGCTATCTATTATTTGAGTCACATGATGATCGGTGCAGAGCATAGATATAATCAAGTTGAGAAGAAATGTCTTGCCTTAATGTTTGCACTCCAAAATGTAGGAACGAAATAGTAAAGCGTAATACTCTAGAGGGGGGGTGAATAGAGTTGGCAGCGGAATAATGCTAATTAAAAAAGTTAGCAGCACAATCACAGAATATTAATCACAACTAAAATAATGTAAAGGCAAAGTTAAGAGAGCAAACGCAAAGACAGCGATGTATACTGGTATCCCTCTGTTGAGGACTAATCCAGTCGGTAGAACTCTTGCTACCAGTTGAATCCACTATTGGAAAAACTGCAAGTTTTCTTACGAAGTCCTTGCAACTTCTACAACGCGAGCTTTGATACGAAGAACTCGTCCAACTTCAAATGTGAAGAGGTATTCTTCAATCAAGTCTTCTGATTACAATCTTTCAGAAACTTCTAGACCGTACCGCACTGGCAAATTGACTAGAGGATTGTAACTGGTTTGGGATCTGAAATTGAAAGCTTTAGAAAACTCTTTGGAAGACTGAAAGCTTTAGATAGAGAGAAGATTGAAAGTGAATGAGTGAATTGAAATGATCGAAATCCTTCTCTATTTATAGGAGTTCCATAGGCAAACTTCTGTCAGAATTTGGGCAGAATTCGGGCAGAACTCTTTGAGTAAATCTCGGTCAAATCTGCAACTGCAGGAGGACCAAGTTCCAAAGATTCAAAATCACAACGGCCACCAACCGAACTCTGGCCGAACTCTGGCCGAACTCGGTCCGAGTTCTGTCAGGGTTAAGTCAGGGTTTAGTTAGGGTTTTTGAAAAAGCTTTTGGTGATTTTTGAAAACCTTTTTGAAAACCTTTTTGTAAACCTTTTTGAGAGGTCATTTTAAGAAAACATTTTGAACTAATTTAGGGATAGCCTATTTGCCAGTACGACTCGGTGTACAACATATTCCTAGACTCAAATAAAATGAAAAATACATTGCATAAGAAATTACAGACTCGAGTAGGCAAACAGATCTTCGGTCTTGAATGGAGTGGATAGCCAATCTTGATCATGTCCAAGAATCCGAAATATCCCGACTAGCTTTGTATATCCAGACAGAGTTTAATCAATTATTAAAATCAGGTTGACCATATGACCAATGGGCCAACAATCTCCTCCATTTTGATAATTGACAAACTATGAATGATATAACATTAAGCTAAGCTTATTCAAAATATCAAAAGGTAGAAATTGTTCATATCCTGTATTAACTCAAAAAAAATGTTAGATCTTTAATTTTCTCCCCCTTTGTCACTTAGCAAAATAATTGCATAAGAGAAGGCTCCCCCGCATTTAATGCAGAAGGCTCCCCCGCAATTTAATACATAAGGAACAAATAGTGAGAAAACATATAAAAGAGATAAGGCATAAAAATTAGAGAGATATCATTGCAGGCATGTATTATCTCTAAAGAATATTATCACAGGCATGCTATTGTTTCAAAAAACATAAAAGAAATCTCAGGCATGCTATTTCACAGGCAATTTGTAATGAAAAAGCAGTATAAGAGATAGTGCTAAAACAAAGTGCTGAAATAAACTGAAATGCCATAACTGAAACACCATAAACATGTCCATGAAGATAACTGAAAGCATACTACAAAGTGCTGATAAATATCAAAAGTACTGATAAAAAGAAATACTGATAAAAACTTGGAATGTTGGAGCATTCCAAGTATACAATAGAATGTCACTAAAAAATCAAATCACATCTCCTCATCACTATCCTCGTCATCACCAACGTCAGCTCGACCAGCATGTCCTGAAGGACCAGCACCAGAAGTACCAGCGCCAGAAGGATGAGTAGGGGCGCCAGCATAGAACTCACCAACGTAGTCACGAGGTACACGATACCAATCATAGGCATTACCTGGCTGGAAGTAGGCATGGACAGCCTCATCCTCACAGCGGTAACCCGAAAAAGCTGGATCTCGAGGGATAGAACTGGCTGAATGACCAGTTTGAGCAAAACGAAGATCAGCCAAGGAGTTTACCATCGCCTGATAACGGATGACGTCGCGGAACTCACGCTCGCGAGCCATCTCCGTCATCGAGACGTGCAAAGCAGATAAGTGCTGATGTATGCCCTCAAATGTCATGGCATACTCATGAGGTGGTGGAGGAGGTGCAATAGGAGGAGCAGTAGGTGGAGCTGTAGCAGTCATGCTACGATGAGATAACTGAAGAAACTTGGGCTCAGGGTCCTGAGTACAAGTCGACAGATCAATGTCAAAGCGCTGAAAGATGCGTGGGAGAATCATCGCGTAAGAGAGATTTCTATCTCTTGCACGACAACGACCCATCCTCTGAATCATGGTCTTAGGGGCAGAAAATGGAATCCCCTTAAGAATGTGGTACATGGCGGACAGCTCAAGAGAAGTCACATCATCCTTTGAAGTGGATTTTGGAAGAATAGTAGAATAGATGATGCGATGCAATTCATAGTTAAACAAGTTCAGGTTGTTAGCCTTGAACTTTCCAGAGCGTACTCTATTAGGTGCACAGAGTTCTGCTTTGAAACTTGCGAGTGTCGTGCCTTCGGGAAAGTCAAAATCAGTGATATCGACTAGCGGTTCACCTTCGTTCGGGATACCAAGGATCTCCGCTAAGAGGCTATCATCAAAATTGATATCAATACCTCCAACACGTGTGGTCACATCGAAAGTGTCTAATATGAGATTGCAATAGAATAATCTAATAGCATTAGTTGCTATAGAAAAGCATATTTTAACAAATAAGTGTAACCCTAATGCCTCAAACAAATGACGATGATCAGGAAACATAGTCCATTTGACTGGAGCGCCTGTGCGTATGGATCGCATAGAAAAATCACCATACCACAGTAGGGCTTGGTCGAGGGTTTGAAAGAAAAACCCATCAAACGTACCGTCGCTCGTTTGGACCGGCGAAAAGAGTGAATCCGTATGTGGATGCGAAGATGACCCTTCCTCACTAGGGGTCGTCTTCTTCCTCTTAGATGGATTGAATTTAGGAGCCATATGTGCAAATTGGAATAAAAATACACTAATTGAAAGGTGGAGAGAGAGGGAGTTATACCTCACGAAATCAAGATATGTCGTAGAGAACGACGATCTCCGCACGATTCCAAATTTTGGAGAGATTTCACCAAGTAGATTGGAAGGAAAAGATTGGTGAAGAACTAGGGTTTGATGGCTCGGGTCGGCTGCTGCTGCTGTTTGAAATGGTTTGGAAGCAATGAAAGAGAAGGGCTGCTCGGGTTCTGGATATATACACAGATACCCTCAACCGAACTCGGGCCGAATTCGATCAGAGCTCCGGCCGAATTCGCCTAGGGTTCTTCAAAGTTGATTTTTGCCATTCTTTTTTATTGTCTCATTTCAAATATTTAATTCAAAGATTAGTTATTTTAGCCTTCAATTAATATAATTAATATTATTTTATGAATTAAATGTCGTTACACAGTAACTGTCTCAGATGAGCTGTAGGAGTACTGTCCCAGCTGGCGGAGGTTCACCGAGGAACTCTTAAGTACTGCTTCGCTTCAACCGTAGTTGTGGTGACAGACAGACTCTTTATTGGTTTGTCTCTAACACAGTTTTTGCATAATGATATATAATCATAAAACAAAATCAATTAATATTATTGACGTCCAAAATTTCTAATTCTCGACGTAAATAATTGAAACGATCTTCCGCTAGAGGTTTAGTGAAGATGTCAGCTAGTTGATTTTCAGTATCTATGTACACAAGGTTTATATCTCCATTTTGATGATGATCTCTAAGAAAATGATGTCTATTCTCGATATGTTTAGTACGAGAGTGACATACTGGATTCTTAGTCAAATTAATAGTGCTCGTGTTATCACAGAAAATGGGAATATGTGTGTAAAATAAATCATAGTCTTCTAGGGTTTGTTTCATCCACAAAATCTGAGTGCAACAACGTCCTGCGGCGATGTACTCAGCCTCTGTTGTTGATAGGGCTACAGAATTTTGCTTTTTACTAAACCAAGAGACTAAAGCTTTGCCTAAGAAATGACATGTGCCACTTGTACTTTTTCTATCAACTTTGCATCCAGCAAAATCTGCATCCGAATAACCAATAAGGTCAAAGGACTTAGTTTTGGGATACCACAAGCCAACAGAAGAAGTGCCTTTAAGGTATCGAAAGATACGCTTAACTGCGGACAGATGTGATTCCTTTGGGTTAGCTTGAAAACGTGCACACAGACAAACACTAAACATTATATCTGGACGACTAGCAGTTAAATAAAGTAAACTACCAATCATACCTCGATACTTACGTGTGTCGACTGGCTTGCCTTGTTCATCTGAATCAAGCTTTGTTGAAGTTGCCATTGTAGTGCCAAATAGGTTTGACATTGTCCAGATCGAACTTCTTTAGCAAATCTTTTGTGTACTTGGCTTGATTTATGAATGTCCCATTATCAGTTTGTTTGATTTGCAATCCGAGAAAGAATTTCAGTTCTCCCATCATACTCATCTCAAACTCATTCTGCATACACTTAGAAAATTCTTGACACAGAGATTCATCAGTAGATCCAAATATAATATCATCAACATAGATTTGAATTAAAAGCAGCTTGCCATTAAAAGATTTAATAAACAGTGTAGTGTCAACCTTCCCTTTTGAAAAACCGTTGTCAAGTAGAAAAGAGCTTAGACGATCATACCAAGCACGAGGGGCTTGTTTTAAACCGTATAGAGCTTTCTTCAACTTGAAAACATGATCTGGGTTTTTGAAATCCGTAAAACCTGGAGGTTGTGCTACAAAAACTTCTTCTTTTATAAATCTATTTAAAAAAGCACTTTTCACATCCATTTGAAAAAGTTTGAAATCATGAAAACATGCAAATGCACATAACATGCGAATGGATTCTAATCTCGCAACTGGGGCATAAGTCTCATCGTAGTCGATACATTCTTCTTGATTGTATCCTTGAGCTATGAGTCGAGCCTTATTACGAGTCACTAAACCATTCTCATTCAGTTTGTTTCGAAATACCCAACGGGTGCCAATGATCGGATGATCAACAGGCCTGGGAACAAGTTCCCAAACTTGATTCCGTTCAAATTGGTTTAATTCCTCTTGCATAGCATCTATCCAAAAACTATCACTACATGTTCATCAATAGTTTTGGGTTCTAGCTGTGAAATAAATGCAACACTAGAAACAATATCTCTACAGGATGTACGAGTACTTACTTCCTAGGTAATATCACCAATTACCAAATCTTTTGTATAATTAGTTGTAAACTTCAACCTTTTCGCTTCATTCTGAAGGTAGCTGGTTCCTGGATCTTCTCTAGGAGGTTCAGCTAGTGCAGAGCTTGGTTGAGAATCAGCTGGAGTTGAGCTTGGTACAGATGTATCTTCGTCATTGTCATCAATTGTCATTTGATTCAATTCATCAAAAGTGACATTGATTGTCTCTTCGATGATCATGGTACGTTTGTTGAAGACTCTGTATCCTTTGCTCTTGGCCGCATAACCTAAAAATATACCTTCATCGGCCTTTTCATCAAATTTTCCCAAATTGTCTTTTGTATTAAGAATAAAACATTTACAACCAAAAATTCTAAAGTAAGAAACTGAGGGAATTCTATCAAACCATAACTCAAATGGAGTCTTCTTCGATTTAGGTCGAATTAGAACTCTATTGAGAATAAAGCAAGCTGTGTTGACAGCTTCAGCCCAAAAATATTTGGGTAGACTAAACTGGTTTAACATCACTCTGGCCATTTCGGTTAGAGTTCTGTTCTTACGTTCCACAACTCCATTTTGTTGTGGAGTCCTAGGGCAGGAGAACTCGTGTATAAAACCGTGTGTGTCACAAAATTGCTCAAAATCAGCATTCTCAAATTCGCCACCATGAACGCTTCTAATGTGAGTGATCATGTAACCTTTTTCATTCTGAACTTTCTTGCAAAAGGCGACAAATTCGGATAATGCATCATTCTTGCGTGTCAAGAAATATACCCACGTGTATCTAGAGAAATCATCTACAATTACGAAAGCATAAAGTTTACCTCCGAGGCTAGCAACTCTGCTAGGACCAAATAAGTCCATATGAAGCAATTGTAGAGGTCTAGTAGTACATACTGCGTTTACTGACTTGAAAGTGGATCTGGTAGCTTTGTTCCTTTCACATTGACTGCATACTGAATCCTTCTTGAATGTAATGTCCGGTAAACCGCGTACTAGCTTCTTTGTGGATAATTTTGATATTGTATCCATATTAGCGTGACCGAGTCTCATATGCCACAGATGACTCTCATCACTCTTGGCCATTAAGCATCTACCTGAAATGTTAGTTTCTTCTAACAAATAGAAAACATATATATTGTCTTCCCTGATACCTTCAAAGATAGTACTACCAGTTGAGCTATCAATTATAGTACATTTGTCTTTGCCAAAGTTGATGCCATAACCATGATCAGCTAGATGACTTATGCTGAGTAGGTTATGTTTCAACTCGATAACCAGACAGACATCCTTAATTACAGGATAGGGAGACTTACCAACATCACCGATACCAATAATATACCCTTTCAAATTATTACCGAAGGAGACATAGCCTTCCTTCTTTTTCTTCGACAGTGTTGCAAATAGGGTAGCGTCACCGGTCATATGCCGTGAGCAACCGCTGTCAAGGATCCATTTGCTTCTAGCATGTGAAGGGTGTTCCACCTACAAAACAGTTTGCAGATGAAACCTTTGGTACCCATTTCTTGTAGTGTCCTGAATTGTTAGCTTTAGGTATCCAAGCATAAACATTTAAATCTACAAGCTTTCTCATTCTACATGCAGATGATATATGACCAATGAGGCCACAATAATGACATTGTGTATGTCGAGTGTTGAAAGCTGAGTGGTGTGCATGGTTGGTAGGTTTAGGTTTTCTAGTATAGAAGAAAGCATACCTATAATCTTATTTGGGCTTAACCTTTTGGGGTAAAGGTTTGATAGGGTTAGGTCTGACAGTGTTTGGCTTGGGAATGTTCCGATTTCTCGGTAAGTGACACGTGTTAGGGTAGGAAGCAGCAAGCTCAGGCTATTTTCCTAACCTAATTTTCAATCTTTTGGAGGTGTCATACAACTTAGTATAATCAGAAGTAAGTGATTCTATTCTGATTTGTGCACATTGAAGACTTTTCTTCTCTATAGAAAGTTCTTCCTTAAGTTGGTCAATAATTTTGTCTTTCTCTTCAGATGACTTGGTAGTCTCGTGTAATAAGAGCTTTATTGAAGAAAGCTCACCAGACTCGCTAACATTATTTCTAACCTCAGCTAGTAGGTCGGTAAGTCTACCTATTTCACCTTTGTACTCTTTGAGTACCTTCTTAGAGGTCTGATACTTACTACGCAGTTTCCTGTAATCAGTCATCAGGTCACTGAAGGCATCTCCTAATTGCTCAAAGGTGAAGTCATCATAAGTATCAACTACAGGTTCAGTAGGTACCTGATCGGATGCCATAAAGCATACGTTTGCAGCGTCTTCTGATTGTTCGTCTTCTGAGTCGCTGGCTTCACTTTCATGCCATATGCTGGTGTTGGCATATTTCCGTGATGTTGATCTCTTCAGGTTCCCTTTTTCATACCTGTTGCTCTTCTTGCTTGATGATGAGTTTGTGGGACAATCCTTCTTCATGTGTCCCTTCTTCTTGCAACCATAGCAGACAGCATCTTCTTGGTACCAGTTGTTGCTGTTGTTTTCTTTGACTCTCTTCTCATGTCTCATGAATCTTTTGAACTTCCTTGCTAGGAGTGCTTGATCTTCATCATCAGATCCACTGCTGTCTGAGTCATCTTCAGCAGCTTTTCTGTGCTGAGCCTTGAGGGCGATAGTCTTCTCCTTTGGTGCAGGCTCTTCAAAATCTTGTAGCTCCAGTTCATGAGTGAGTAGCTTACCCATGAGTACTTCGAGGGACATAGTTGTGAGGTCGTTCCCTTCAATGATTGCAGTAGCCTTTGGAATCCAGTTCTTGGTGAGAGCTCGCAGGAGTTTGCGAATCTTTTCATGGTTACTGTAATCTTTGCCTAGGGAGGACAAAGGATTTACAATATCCAAGAACCTCTCGAACATTTGTGTAACTGTTTCGTTGGGCTTCATTTTGAACGCCTCGTACTCTTGAGTAAGTCTGCTGACTTTAGATTCCTTGACTTGAGTCGTGCCTTCATGTGTGACTTCGAGTAGCTTCCATACTTTATTAGCCGTTGTGCAGATAGATACCCTGTTAAATTCAGTTCTATCTAAAGCACAAAAGAGAGCATTAATGGCACGTGCGTCAAGACAGGCCTTTTTCTTTTCTTCTTCTGTATATCTGCTATGGGGTTTTTCAACTAAAACTCCATCAACATTTATACGAGGTGGCTTTTGATAGCCATCAAGAACAATGGACCAAAAATCAAGAGATTTCAGGAAGAAACTCATCCGTGTTTTCCAATATGTATAATTCGTACCATCAAACAGTGGGGGTCTGTTTGTGGCCTGGCCTTCACTTATGAATTTCACAGTTGCCATGTGTTGTGCTGTGATCTATATAACAGTTAATTAAAATGAATAAATAATTGCACTGTTACCATTGCTTTACCTGTAACACCCGCTCTGATACCAATTGTAGGAACGAAATAGTAAAGCGTAATACTCTAGGGGGGGTGAATAGAGTTGGCAGCGGAATAATGCTAATTAAAAAAGTTAGCAGCACAATCACAGAATATTAATCACAACTAAAATAATGTAAAGGCAAAGTTAAGAGAGCAAACGCAAAGACAGCGATGTATACTGGTATCCCTCTGTTGAGGACTAATCCAGTCGGTAGAACTCTTGCTACCAGTTGAATCCACTATTAGAAAAACCGCAAGTTTTCTTACGAAGTCCTTGCAACTTCTACAACGCGAGCTTTGATACGAAGAACTCGTCCAACTTCAAATGTGAAGAAGTATTCTTCAATCAAGCTTTCTGATTACAATCTCTCAGAAACTTCTAGACCGTACCGCACTGGCAAATTGACTAGAGGATTGTAACTGGCTTGGGATCTGAAATTGAAAGCTCTAGAAAACTCTTTGGAAGACTGAAAGCTTTAGATAGAGAGAAGATTGAAAGTGAATGAGTGAATTGAAATGATCGAAATCCTTCTCTATTTATAGGAGTTCCAAAGGCAGACTTCTGTCAGAATTCGGGCAGAATTCGGGCAGAACTCTTTGAGTAAATCTCGGTCAAATCCGCAACTGCAGGAGGACAAAGTTCCAAAGTTTCAAAATCACAACGGCCACCAACCGAACTCTGGCCGAACTCTGGCCGAACTCGGTCCGAGTTCTGTCAGGGTTAAGTCAGGGTTTAGTTAGGGTTTTTGAAAAAGCTTTCGGTGATTTTTGAAAACCTTTTGAAAACCTTTTTGTAAACCTTTTTGAGAGGTCATTTTAAAAAAACATTTTGAACTCATTTAGGGATAGCCTATTTGCCAGTACGACTCGGTGTACAATATATTCCTAGACTCAAATAAAATGAAAAATACATTGCATAAGAAATTACAGACTCGAGTAGGCAAACAGATCTTCGGTCTTGAATGGAGTGGATAGCCAATCTTGATCATGTCCAAGAATCCGAAATGTCCCGACTAGCTTTGTATATCCAGACAGAGTTTGATCAATTATTAAAATCAGGTTGACCATATGACCAATGGGCCAACACAAAAGATGTGTCACTATGTAATGGAACAAACTATCCATGTTATATCCAGGGTTAATCCTCTAAGGGTCCTAATGACTAAACCAAGTGCACTCAACTCTCGTCGTGCTACTTGGGCAATGTTATTATCTTCCTATAATATGGTCTATGTACCCCAAAAGGCAGTGAAAGGTCAAGCTCTGGCTGATTTCCTAGTTGCGCACCCGATAGCAGAAACTTCCAATTTATACGATAAAATTTCGGATAAAGTATTATAGTCTAATATGACAACGAAAGACTCTGTTTGGAGGTTATTCTTTGACGGAGCTTCAAGAAAGGGTCCTAAAAGCAACATCGTAGTAGGAGTGGGGTAATGTTGATATCTCCTGATAATCTGGTTATCCATCGTACTTATTCTCTTATGGAACCTTGTTTCAATAATGTTGCCGAATATAATACTCTACTTATTGGACTCCAGCTGGCTAAACAGTTGGGAATAGATTATTTAGAAGCCTATGGCGACTCCAAGTTGATCGTCAGTCAAGTTCGAGGAGAATACAAGGTTCAAAATGAAGATCTTGTTCTATATTATCAAACTATTCTCGACATAGCTGCTACTTTCTCCAGGTTCTTCATTGAATATGTACCTCGGTTTAAAAATACAAAAGCAGATGCGCTAGTGGGTTTAGCAGTTTCACTTGCTACCCAGTAAACACCTAGAAGTCGATCATAGTGATTGGTCAAGAATTGTTCTATACTAAGAATAATATGGATGTTCACCAAAGCTATTCAGCAACAACGGGTGTTAATTTCAAAGATTGAAGATTTCCATTTATATAATATGTTGTTTATGAAACTCTTCCTGATGACCCAAAAGAGGTAATTTCATTCAAAAGACGTTCTTTTTGTTTCCTTTATGATACAATGTAACGCCCCAGTCCCAAAATACTTGGGACCAGATACGTATCATGCCAGCTGCATACATACGAAGCACACTCCAATATATGGAAACCTTGTATGTATACATAAGCTGTCAAATGCAGTAATCCAAGACAAACTAAATCTCATCCACAATAAAAAGAATAATAGTATAAAATCAACTTGAATATTTATGGTACAATCGTTGGACGGAGACAAAGTCCACTACCAACTATCAAAAGAAGATAAAGTATACAAGAAAATGATCCATGAAAGTATCAAGACGAACCAAGAGCGATCATCTTCGAAGAAATGGAGACGCCCACAATCTTGGCTAGAACACCTGCAGTAAACCATGAAAGCACACACCTGGAGAGATAACCAGGTCCTCAGAGGGACGTAGCAAGATACAGGAAGAACATGCCATTATAACTGCATAAGTAAAAATACTATAAACTACAACACAAAAGGGTTCCTAACCATCTAAGTGATATGCATTTGGAGGACAACGTTCTACGCAGTGGCTGTAACGGATTCACGCAAACAAGTAATAAAGAGTGGCCGTCAAGTAGTGCTCATCCGAGACACTATCGGCCGGGCAGCACGTAGTGCTCATCCGAGTCACTATCACCCATAAATGTGTAAAAAGTAAATGTAGCCCCTACGCTAGTAGCTGTCCCCTCCCCCCAATTATACTATACATGCATCGTAACCACGACACACCAACACGTGTCATTTCCACAACACGGTTTATAATAGATAACTGTCAAGTCTTCTAACATGCATCTATTGACAGTTATTTCTACGCATGCGCACGGGTGATCAGCCAACACGCAAGTGATCACTACATGATACTCACAACTCGTGATACAATCGTGACAAAGTCAATGACATGCATCCTATTGACGGAAGTCTCTTAACTCTAGGTCCACAAGCAAAAAGAAAATAATAAACAAAGAATATAGATACAATAAATGAAATAAAATGCAACTAAATGTAAGCAGTAAAGATGGCAAGGTATCTTGCCTGAGGTTATGTGCAAAAGGGAATAATCCAGTAGCTCGAACCGATAAAATAAACAAAGCAATAAAAGCCAAATCCCGCAGATGACTCCGGATGCTGCAACAAACATCACGAACGAGTTTGGAATAAAAGATATGTCTAGGAAATGCCTATCCAAAAGTTAAATTCTGGAACAGGGGCAAAATCGTAATTTCAGATTAAAACAATGTCCGCCGTTGGACCCGCTTTGCACCGAAATGTGTGCCAGAACCTACGGTCTCTAAAGTCGTCAAACTATATCTCTACGAATTTGTTTTGATGAGACGAACCCAATGGTATGTCCAATTTTGGATTCCGATGGGCCGTGCACAAAATCGTCCGTTGAGTGCGATTGTGGGCCCGCCAAAATGGCGTCCCAGTCAACCTTCTCAGAATTGAACCAAACTTGGCTCACAGGACCAAAAAAATATTTCGAGTCCAATGGCGCAAGTTTCATCACGATTTGATGAGTGTGCACAAAGTTGTGACTTAATTTGCAAAGGGTCGATACGGGGGTATCTCGACGGATATGCACTGATTTCGTCGCGCACATGCAACGAAATCGGATTCCGTCAGTTTCCACACGTCGACAACATCCATACGCGCCTTTCGATGCGTATAGTGCACGACCACGTCGTCCGGTTTGTCGGGGCGCACGCCGTATCGGATGTTTTTCTACTTTTTGAAAACAGAATTTACAGTTTTTCGGGAAACTTTAACAACGTGTAACTTTCTACGTACTAGATAAAAAGTGAATCCAGAAGATGCGTTACAATCTCGGTTATGTTGTCTTTAATTTCCTTCAATTAGTTTCTACAAATTATTAATGTACAACAAGAAAATTGGCCGACAAGTTGTCGTTTAGAATTGGTTTTAACAGTCCAGAAAATCTGATTTTTTTGCTAACTTCGGTTTGATTTTTCGAACCAGTTAGAAGGTCATGTCGAAATACATCTGGAAGATCTCGAAGAGGGTCAAGTCTACTTTCCAGAAAATCTTACGGATCGAAAATCGGTGTTACGAGTAAAAAGTTACGTCGTCGGAAAGTAGGGTACCTTCAGTGGAAAAACTGCTCCGTGGATGACGAGGGGCTGACTTTCGATGCTCCGTTCGTCGCGCACACAACTCCGTTGCTAGTGAAACAAACTCGTAGACGAAGAGGGTATGTTCTACCATAATTTTCGTTTTGGAAGTTTAGGGTTTAGAGGTCTGTGGAAAAAGTTATATACATAACAAGTTGGCTCCACTCCTAATACTAGTGGGGTTATGATTTCTCAAATTCCCCAAACTTTGCACTCAACGCGGGGGTGTTTGCTGACTTACGCGGGTGGGCCCACCCACTTAAGTGGGCGGCTGCAACATACTTTTTCTTTCTTTTCTTTTCTTTTCTTTCTTTTCTTTTTCTTTTTCTTTTTCTTTTTCTTTTCTTTTCTTTACTCTTAAATATAATATATATATCTACATATATATATATATGTATATATCCATAAATACACCAAAAATTTATTTTAAAATAATCCAAATACCATTCAAAATTCAACTATCCAATTATTTAATATATTTGAGCATATCTGCATATATATATATATATATATATATATATATATATATATATATATATATATATATATATATATATATATATATATATATATATATATATATATATATATATATATATATATATTCAATCCTTAATAAATCAACTCAAAATAATAATGATATTTAAATAGAAAAACATGTTTATTAAATCTCCACAAAATAACTTAAATTATAATAAAATAATAATAATCGTCCCAATGGGTGAACTTTACCGCTCACCCATGTTTGGGTCCAGAAAATTGTACCATCTTGTAAAATATTATTTTATTAATAAAACATAAATTTTGTACCAAAAGTCAATAAATATTCAACAAATCTCAAAATTATTTAAAATATTTGTATACACATGAAATGTTCCTACATGGCCATCTTAGTCACCCCACATGCTCACATGGGCTTAAATTTGGTTCGGGCCCTGTTCGGGCTGAATTGGCCAAACCGGGTCATAAAAAATAAATAAAACCATAAATTGTATAAATATATTTTTAAGTCTAAAAAAATTAAAAAATAGGGGTTTTACATCCTACCCAACTTACAAGAATTTTGTCCTCAAAATTTAGGAATAATAGGATAGATAGGGTTGGGGGGATAGGAAGAGTTCGCCAATACCAAAATATAATTAGATTTTGGAGGAGGCGATAAAATGGCGTTCCACACAACCATGCATTAGAAAATTGTGGAGTCGATATATACAAAAATATCATGATTATGGGATTGAATAAGGGTTGCTAGTGAAGGTAGCAAAATTTTGATAATCCAATTTGGAGAGTAATAAGGAATTGAGTAGATCAAAGAGAATAATTTAGATATTTGGGAGATGTGGTTCCTAGAGAGAAACTGGGGCTAATTGCCTCGATTGAGAGTTTGATTGAAGTGGATGATTAGAATCATTCTCGAGTGCTCAAGAATAATTGGAAGGACACGATAATAATTCTAGGGTTGAGAAAATGAGTAGTAGTTAAGGACAAGGATATAGCCACATGAGTCGGTCGGTGGCTATCTACACTTGTGTATAAATAACTAATAGGGCAACTAAAGATGCTATTTTGGGTCTATCTATCAAGTACCGTGTGTGATCTTTCTAAAGTAAGTAGAGTCAACAACAATAAAGTGTTCAAAGACGATGCTATTGAGTACGAAATACGAGGTTCATAGGCGACGGAAATAATTCAAACGAGAGTTGTCAAAGCTGTCGCGGAAGAGACTCTAAGGCAGGTTTTACTATGTCTCCATCCACGTAGAATAATATGTGATAAGCGAACCAAAGTACAATAGGTTGATCAGACCATCATGCACCGGTTCTGATTAGACAATATGTTATTGGGTGCACCCAATAAAATATGTCATGACCAAGCTTGATAACAAAATAAGCTTGCAAAACTGAAGCTACGTTAGCAGCGTGAGATAGTCAAAATATGAGCAAGGGAGGTACTGATGAAGAAAATTTTAAATAGTCCTAGATCTTTTAAAATCAAGGCTCACCCGAAGTTTGGGCCTACACAGTTGTCCTAGTGTTTCTTCATTTATGGCTTGGTAGACTAGATAAGGTAGGGTCCTCTGAATTTATAGTCTAAGTGAACTTACTAATGTGGTTCACAAGAAAAAAGGTTTGTTAGGTGGTGAGGTATTCTACCCAACTTACAAGAGTTAAGCTAGTAGTGTGATGGGACAATGGGTCAAGTAATCAAGATAAAGCACAAATTTAAGCATTTACGGAATTAAGTATGACAAAATCACATATCGGTCGAAAGAATTGAGTCGAGATGGAACCCTATCCGTGGTCAAAAATATATCAGTATCATGGTAAAGGTTATAGTTTAGCAATTTTGATCAGAAGGTCATATCATGAAAATAGTGTAAAGGAGACGTGTTCTAGTGGGACATGATGTATCTACATGAAGGTGGACTTGTCTAGGTCTTACATATAAAATTTGTTGGAAGGAAAAGTCTAGTGTTGTGCTCCAATTATCCAAGTCATGGTAAGGGACACCAAAAGATCAAAAATAGAAGGTGGGAGTTTACGAGGTGATAATTAATGCACAAAAATAAAGAAGATCAAGTTAAAGCATAAAATAAAATTAATTCAAGAATCCAATAAAAATAATTTAGGAACACAATTCCGGAGAGAAGATAGTCTTCTAGATGAATACAGTTAAGGACCATTATATCATTATTCAAATTACAAATGGGTTAGAAGGTCGCAATTAAAAGATCTAGAATTGAAAGAAGGTCGAGTAAGCCGAGGTGGAAATACAGTCACATAGCTGGGTAGATGACTAACAACACTGGTGTATATACTACTATCATGGTCATGAGTGACATGGCAATTAGTGTGGAGTACACCTATCTTATTAGTGCTATCTTGATGGCCTACCATTAAAATTTTAACTCAAGTTCCTCCAAAATTTTCAAAAATAAACCACCAAAATTGTATTCACTGCAAGTCGTTCAATTTCATCATAAAAATTTAAATCACTCTCATAAATCTGAAAGCAAAATTTTATCACGTTACTACTAACCTTTTCCAAAATTTACGTTTAAATTCAACTATTTAACTCAAGAGTTCATAATTTACGAATCCATAAAAATTTCACAATCAATCAAAAATTTAACACTCTAAAATTTTTAAATAACTCATAATAAAACTCTTAGCATATTAAAAGCAATCTAAAAAAATTAAGCTCAATGCTCTCATCAATTTTAACTTCTATTCATGCTAAGTTATTCCAACAAAATCACAACTTTTTAATGGTAACTTCCTTTAATCAATCAAAATAACTTTCCATCACATCCTTTGAAATTCTCTAAAAAGTTTTAATATTAGCAATCCCTCATTAAACTAAATTTTCAAATAATCCTATCAGTCAAAATTCGATTTTTTTTTTACCAAAAATCTAAATAGATTTGTAAATCCTCAATCATAGGACACCATTTAAAATAAAAATTTCTCAAAAATCGTTTTCATAACTTTCAAATATTTTAAACCAAAATTTACCACCATTACTTCTACTTAAAATTCAAAATTTACTAGACACAAAATTGCAAGTTGTATGATTCAAATTTAAATAATTTATACTGCCACATTTAAAATCTAAGATCATTTTGAATCCAAATTTATAACTGTTCAAATGTGTATAACTATAATCCAATAAATCATAAACATCAAAGCTCGAAAATCAAATAATTTTATATTTGTTCAAAGATGTATATCTATCACCCAAAACTCATAAATATCACAACTCAAAAAGTAAATCAATTTTATACTTGTACAAAGATGTGTAACTATAACTCAATAAACTATAAATATCAAATCTCAAAAAGCCAATCAATTTCTTAATTCAAGGTATAAAGATTCTAGCTTCCTTTTTTTTCCTGCAGTATCAATCCTATGGTGTTTACTATTTAGAAATCTCAAGATTAAAATCTTCCTTGGTAGTATCCTACTTTACAAATTACTAATCATTAATTCACACAAAAAAAAGTCTTTTAACTCAATTAGAGTCTTGAATGTATTCCAATTGCCAATATAACCATTCTAGCCATGTGTTTGACCTATAAGCATATACTAGTGTAGTCATCTTCCTAGTTGACACTAAGCATGAAAATAAGACTCAATGGTAGAAAGAAATCAAGCAAGATGCAATTCAAGGAGGTCGATCGAGAGTTCTAAATTTGAAGCCAAGGGAAGAGGTCAAGCTGTATGGATGAGATTCCTAGATCCTAATCTTATGTTGCAGGCTCACACCGGTACAATTACGTAACCGAAGTGACAAATTCGACCTGCATGGGCCACCACAAAAACATGTAATGCCCCAGTCCCAAAATACTTTGGACCAGATACGTATCATGCCAGCTGCATACATACGAAGCACACTCCAATATATGGAAACCTTGTATGTATACATAAGCTGTCAAATGCAGTAATCTAAGACAAACTAAATCTCATCCACAATAAAAAGAATAATAGTATAAAATCAACTTGAATATTTATGGTACAATCGTTGGGCGTAGACAAAGTCCACTACCAACTATCAAAAGGAGACAAAGTATACAAGAAAATGATCCATGAAAGTATCAAGACGAACCAAAAGCGATCATCTTCGAAGAAATAGAGACGCCCACAATCTTGGCTAGAACACCTGCAGTAAACCATGAAAGCACACACCTGGAGAGATAACCAGGTCCTCAGAGGGACGTAGCAAGATACAGGAAGAACATGCCATTATAACTGCATAAGTAAAAATACTATAAACTACAACACAAAAGGGTTCCTAACCATCTAAGTGATATGCATTTGGAGGACAACGTTCTACGCAGGGGCTGTAACGGATTCACGCAAGCAAGTAATAAAGAGTGGCCGTCAAGTAGTGCTCATCCGAGACACTATCGGCCGGGCAGCACGTAGTGCTCATCCGAGTCACTATCACCCATAAATGTGTAAAAAGTAAATATAGCCCCTACGCTAGTAGCTGTCCCCTCCCCCCAATGTACTATACATGCATCGTAACTACGACACACCAACACGTGTTATTTCCACAACACGGTTTATAATAGATAACTGTCAAGTCTTCTAACATGCATCTATTGACAGTTATTTCTACGCATGCGCACGGGTGATCAGCCAACACGCAAGTGACCACTACATGATACTCACAACTCGTGATACAATCGTGACAAAGTCAATGACATGCATCCTATTGACGGAAGTCTCTTAACTCTAGGTCCACAAGCAAAAAGAAAATAATAAACAAGGAATATAGATACAATAAACGAAATAAAATGCAACTAAATGTAAGCAGTAAAGATGACATGGTATCTTGCCTGAGGTTATGTGCAAAAGGGAATAATCCAGTAGCTCGAACCGGCAAAATAAACAAAGCAATAAAAGCCAAATCCCGCAGATGACTTCGGATGCTGCAACAAACATCACGAACGAGTTTGGAATAAAAGATATGTCTAGGAAAAGCCTGTCCAAAAGTTAATTCTGGAACAGGGGCAAAATCGTAATTTTGGATTAAAACGATATCCGCCGTTGGACCCGATTTGCACCGAAATGTGCGCCAGAACCTACGGTCACTAAAATCGTCAAACTACATGTCTACGGATTTGTTTTGATGAGACGAACCGAATGGTATGTCCAATTTTGGATTCCGGTGGGCCGTGCATAAAATCGCCCGTTGAGTGGGATTGTAGGCCCGCCAAAATGGCGTCCCAGTCAACCTTCTCAGAATTGAACGAAACTTGGCTCACAGGACCAGAAAAATATTTTGAGTCCAATGGCACAAGTTTCGTCGCGATTTGATGAGTGTGCACAAAGTTGTGACTTAATTTGCAAAGGGTCGATACGGGGGGATCTCGACGGATACGCACTGATTTCGTCGCACACATGCAACGAAATCGGGTTCCGTCAGTTCCCACACGTCGACAACATCCATACGCGCCTTTCGATGCATATAGTGAGCGACCACGTCGCCCGGTTTGTCGGGGCGCACGCCGTATCGGATGTTTTTCTACTTTTTGAAAACAGAATTTACAGTTTTTCGGAAAACTTTAACAACGTGTAACTTTCTACATACTAGATGAAAAGTAAATCCAGAAGGTGCGTTACAATCTCGGTTATGTTGTCTTTGATTTCCTTTAATTAGTTTCTACAAATTTTTAATGTACAACAAGAAAATTGGCCGACAAGTTGTCGTTTAGAATTGGTTTTAACAGTCCAGAAAATATAATTTTTTTGCTAACATCGGTTTGATTTTTCGAACCAGTTAGATGGTCATGTCGAAATCCATCTAGAAGATCTCGAAGAGGGTCAAGTCTACTTTCCAGAAAATCTTACGGATCGAAAATCGGTGTTACGAGTAAAAAGTTACGTCGTCGGAAAGTGTGGTACCTTGAGTGGGAAAACTGCTCCGTGGATGACGAGTGGCTGACTTTCGATGGTCCGTTCATCGCGCACACAACTCCGTTGCTGGTAAAACAAACTCGTAGACGAAGAGGGTATGTTCTACCACAATTTTCGTTTTGGAAGTTTAGGGTTTAGAAGTCTGTGGAAAACTTATATACATAACAAGTTGGCTTCACTCCTAATACTAGTGGGGTTATGATTTCTCAAATTCCCCAAACTTTGCACTCAGCGCGGGGGTGTTTGCTGACTTACGCGGGTGGGTCCGCCCACTTAAGTGGGCGGCTGCAACATACCTTTTTTTTTCTTTTCTTTTCTTTTCATTTCTTTTTCTTTTTCTTTTTCTTTTTCTTTTCTTTTCTTTACTCTTAAATATAATATATATATCTACATATATATATGTATATATCCATAAATACACCAAAAATTTATTTTAAAAAATCCAAATATCATTTAAAATTCAGCTATCCAATTATTTAATATATTTGAGCATATATATATATATATATATATATATATATATATATATATATATATATATATATATATATATATATATATATATATATATATATTCAATCCTTAATAAATTAACTCAAAATAATAATGATATTTAAATAGAAAAACATGTTTATTAAATCTCCACAAAATAACTTAAATTATAATAAAATAATAATAATAATCGTCCCAATGGGTGAACTTTACCGCTCACCCATGATTGGGTCCAGAAAATTGTACCATCTTGTAAAATATTATTTTATTAATAAAACATAAATTTTGTACCAAAAGTCAATAAATATTCACCAAGTCTCAAAATTATTTAAAATATTTGTACACACATGAAATGTTCCTACATGGCCATCTTAGTCACCCCACATGCTCACATAGGCTTAAATTTGGTTCGGGCCCTGTTCGGGCTGAATTGGCCAAACCGGGTCATAAAAAATAAATAAAACCATAAATTGTATAAATTTATTTTTAAGTCTAAAAAAAATTAAAAATAGGGGTTTTACATACAACTACTAAAATACTATATCGAAGATCATATGATGGACTTATTTTACGATGTCTATCCGAAGAAGAAGCTAAACAAGCCATTTGTGAAGCTCATGATGGTACTTGTGGTGCCCATCAACCTGGTCTAAGATTGCAGGATCGGTTAAGGCATTTGGGTTATTAATGGCCCACCATAGTAGCTGATGTTATAGATTATGTAAGAAAATGTAAAGTCTGCCAAATTCATGCAGATTTTATACATCAACCTTCAAAATTTCTACATCCAACAACCTTCAGAACCTTTAGAATGAATATCATTGGACCTATTAATCCTCCTTCCTCCAAGGGACATCGATTTATTCTGGCAATAACTAACTACTTTTTAAGATGGGCGGAAGTCATACCACTAGTTAAAGTGAAAATGTCAAATGTCATCAGTTTTATTAAACATCGTGTAATCTATCATTTTGGACTTCCCCGGAGGATTGTTCATGACAATGGCCCACATGTGAGCAATGAATTCCATCAGTTTTGTAAGAAAATTAGATCCAGAATGTGGCCTCCATAGTCTACAATCCTGCAGCTAATGGTTTGGCTGAAGCCTTCAACAAAACTTCAGCCAAACAAAACTATCATCATGTTACTCAAGAAGTTTGTTTCATCTAATAGACGTAATTGGAGTGAGAAACTTGGTGAATGTCTTTGGCATACCGCACTACAGTATGGACTCCTACCGGTACAACACAGTTTTCTTTGGTCTTCGAAAGTGAAGCAGTTCTTCCTCTGAAGATTCAAATCTCGTCTCTCCGAATTGCTTTATCAAATGAATTAACTGAAGACAATGATCGTCTATGGTTACAGGAATTGGAAGCACTCAACGAGAAACAACTAATGGCTCAACAACGAATTGAGTTGTATAAAGCCCGCATTTCCAAAGCTTTCAATAAAAAGGTTAGGAGCAAGTTTTTCAGGTCGACGATCTAGTTCTTTCAGTAAGAAGGCCTATGGTTATGACACATAAAAGTAAAGGAAAATTCGTAGCTAAATGGGAAGGTCCTTTTGTTTTTGAATTAGTGTATTCAAATGGAGCATACAGGCTAGCAAAGCCTAATGGAGATTTGCTGATGATGCCTATCAATGGCAAAATCTTGAAAAGTACTGTCTAAATCACAGTGGACATTACCTTGTATACCCCAGAAAGTTTTGTACAATGTTTACATTTTCTTTCTGGAGTAATGAATATCATATATATCAATACCTATTTTACTTCGAACCATTATTTTTTCCAATAACTCTGGATAAGTTACAAATAATGGGTCCTCACAAATTCTCCAGCAGAATCACCTTCAATTCTTACGAAACTTTCTTGTAAGAAATTTGTTAAACAAACTCTCCAAATTTATAAAACCATCATTAAAGCCCAGTCGCTTTAAGGATATCTTATTTCAATTTCGAATCGAAATAATCTATTTGTTAAGAGAATAATCATGTCCATATTACCTCTGAATTATTCTATGACACTTATCTTCTATAGAGACTTATAAATTTGTCATGTCCATATTACCTCTGAGCAAATTTACTCTAAGAGAATATTCATGTCCCCATTACCTTTGAAATATTCTATATTATCGACTCTCTCTCTACAGAAATCCATAAATTGGCCAAGTCCATATTACCTCTGAGTGAATTTATCCAAAAACGATTATCAAGTCCATATTACCTATTATATAGTTTCTGGTTATATCCTATTACTTGCATACAGTCGAGTGTATTAGAAGTAATAGGTCCACTTATCATCTATCATGTCCATATTACCTCTGATAGTGGTCAATTTGTATATCTTTTATCTATACCTAGTCGGGTATGCCAATGATAATAGGTCCACTTATCATCTATCATGTCCATATTACCTCTAATAGTGATCAATTTGTATATCTATTATCTATACCTAGTCGGGTATGCCAAGGATAATAGGTCCATTTATCATCTATCATGTCCATATTACCTCTGATAGTAATCAATTTTTATATCGATTATCTACACCTAATCGGGTATGCCAAAGATAATAGGTCCACTTATCATCTATCATATCCATATTACCTCTGATAGTGATCAATTTCTATATCTATTACCTAATCGGGTATGCCAAAGATAATAGGTCCACTTATCATCTATTATGTCCATATTATCGCTGGTAGTGTTCATTTTCATATCTATTATCTATGCTTGAATTAAGCATATTAAAGATAATAGGTCCACACAGTCATAATATTTTCCTATGTTCATATTACCACTAGAAAAATATCAAAATGTAAATATCCCTAGCAACATGAAAAGTGTTCTTTACTTTCAAAATTCAGTAAGGATACAGGATACTTTCATTATTAGCCAAAAAAAATGAAGAAAAAGTTTTAAAACTTCAAAGATGTTTAGGCATTTTACAAAGTTCAAGTTCTGCAACCTCCTGCTTTAAACTATCAATCTCAGATTGCTTTCGTTAGCCGCCCGATGTTTGACTTCGGCCTACTTGGAAGCATCATCCCTGAAAGGTGTCAGTTCAGCATGCTTTCCTTCCAGAGTGACGAGTTCAAGGTTCAGCCTCTCGACCTTGTTCCTAGCTTCATTCGATTGAGCAGCAAAAATCTTTTTTTTTAGTGCTTTTGGCCAAGGCAGATTCCTCTAAAGCATAAGCATCCTGGAGGGCTTTGATCTCGGAAGTAATTTCACTCATTCGTGCGATATTCATACCTTGATAAGAAGCATATTTAACCGAGGAAGCCATGAGAAACCCACATTCTTCGTGAGCCTTGAGAAACCTATTCTTTAAGAACTCTCTCTTGATTCACCAAGACAACTTCCTCCTTGTGGATAGCATCATTCTGTTTGTAGAGCTCATCGGATTCAATCACCGAAAGATAACAATGGTGGACAAGACCAAGATTTACCACACATATCTCAAGCGTGTCAAGTAATATCCTTAAATCCCCGGCTATGGTTTCATGACCTGGGAAGCTTTCAATCGCATGAATTATGTGGATAGCTGGCGTCTTAGTATGGGCAAAACGAAGGTTCCTCTCTACAATTCCTTGAACCCCATTTGCCAAAAGGGAGTAAAAACTTTGCACACAAATTCTGGCCATACCCTCTAGATGGACACATGTCAACAGCGTCATGGGTATAGTATTTGTTTGAACCTCTACTTCAAACGGAGGAGGAAGAGATTCCTGAATAGCTGTCATACAAAAGGAGGATCATGTTAATTCAAATAAAAGAAATAGAAGACAAATGTTGTGAAGGAGTATGGTACCCATACCTTGTTGTCCATATGTGAGTAAAATTGTTTCAACAGGCTTCTCAGTTATACCGGGCACCGATTCTTCAATAGATCTCATAGATGCATATTCAACTATTCCAGTTTCAATTTGAGGGGAAAACACAGTACTTTCAGGGTTATTTTGAACTTCGGGTTCGATAACTAAAGTTTCTGGCTTTGAACCAAGAACTGTTGAACGCTCATAGGGCAGTTGTAGACTGGCTTCAATCTCGTTTAGGTTACCTAAGTCTATATTTTCAAAAGCTGAGCCACCGTCATCTACTACATTTGTAGGTCCAGATGCTGCATGAGATTGATCGCCTTCCTCATCATCCCACTCATCCACTGATTCATCCTTTGGAACAAGCTTGGTGTCACGACCCGCTCCCGAATAATCGGACACGAATCGGACACGCCCAACCTTCGTCGTTAGACACGATGAAGTAAGCTGTACTAATCTCTAGGGAAAACTACAAGTCCAGATAATAATGAATATAAACCACAGCATCTAATATCGAATCCCAGAATCAAAATATAAGTCTAACAGTTATTACAATTCCAGCAAATGAAATATAAACTGATATCTCTAATACAGAGTCCAAATGAAACTAAAAAGAAAGGTACTAGGCCTCCTCAGCCTCTAAGTCCATAGCAACATCAGCTGGCTCATAGGTGCCTCCAGGCTCCTGCCCGTAATAAGTGTCACCGATAGCCTCCAACTCACCTATAACATATCCTAGTCAGGAGCAGAGCTAAGTATATCTAAGGAAATGAACATGAACATCATGACATGGAAAATGAATACAGGAAAATATAAAGTACGAGAAATAAGAACATGAAATAAAACCTGAACATGAATAAAGGGAACATGAAATGAAACCTGAACAAGAAATACACAATGAACCTGATGTGTGCAATATATCGAAATACATCCAGAGTGTGTGATCGGCTTGGATAGATTCAGGGAACATGAAATGGTACGGCTTCGGTCCCGCGTGCACGATACGGGGCCTGAGCTATTCACATGTATAGTAACTCGGGTTTAATCACACATTTGTAGTATTTCCCCTCCCAGACACAAGTAAACTTAGGGAACAAGATACAAGACAATCTCGTGAAACATCGTGTCAACAAGGAGATACAAGCATGAATACAAGGCATGAAGTAATGGACAAGTCCGAGGAGTATACTTGCCTTGCTCAGGGTGATCGAGGGTAGATAGTAATACTGGATGTCCTCCTGTCAAATGATTTATAAGTTGATTAATAAGCACTCTATCCTAAACTAGCTTATTCATGAATAAAGGTTTTGAAGTTGAACACAAAACTCTCCTAGTATAAAACTTATCTTCTAAAGTCTATTTTGGTTAAGGAAATATACTAGAACTCATAGTTAATAACATAATTATTACTTAAGGTTTAAAAATGAGGAAATATTAGTCTCTTATTCCATGTCAACAATCCAGGCTTAATAAGGATTTTACAGTACTTAGAAGATCCTGACAGATACCCAGTCTCAGGTTTATCCTTAAATAGTGATAAGTAGGCATTCTCTAATATCCTGTCCAATAAGAAAAATTTTCTAAATCAATATCAGAAGACCGTTGTCTACTGGTATCATGAATCAGTCAAGCCAACATTCCCAGGTTTCTCTTTTCTAGAAATATTATTACCTAAAATAATATCAGAACAGTCCTCAAGGGGTCAGTCCTGAACATGACTGATGTAAATCAGTCCTAACCAGGGTTGATATGATTCAGTCTTAACTAAGGCTGATGCAAATCAGTCCTTAAATGAGGCACTGATACCAATCAATCCTTTAACTAAGCTGATACAATCAGTCCTGTTTAAGCTGATACAAACCAGTCCTGTTCTACAATATATCCTAACCTAAAAGGATTGCAGTTCAACCAAGATCTCAATCCCATTTTCGTTCAAAACTGGAAGTATCAGAACATACCCAAGAGCAAATTAACCTGCTCCCATACTTGCTTGGCAGTACAAGTAGGGTCAATCACTCGGGTTCAGTAAAACATTAGTCTCAGCAGGAGTTAACCCAGTCCCCTAGGTAAGGTTCAACATGAAGAATTCCTACAGTTGAGATACTGCAGATATCTAGCTCAAAGTAAGTGAATTATCATGCCATAAAACACAAATTAGTAATCCAATTCAACAGTGTGTAGGATCACTCTATTTCTTGCAGTCATTTAAACAATCGAAAGAAGGTTTAAACCTTCAGTACCATCTAACTGCCAACCAAAACCAAAAATTAAAATCTAAGGCGTGAACTCCCTATTATAGACCAAGGTTTCCTTCTAAATATTAGGCCTTATATAATATCAGTCAACCTCTTAACAAACACTCAATCTCTATCCATTTATCAAACATCAGAATTTAGGAAAATAGCACTAGGACTAAACAAGACTGGTCTGAACTAAATCTTGATTTCAGAGATAAAGGACACCAGAGCTTGACAACTACTCAGTTCTAGTCTAACTTGCTAGGACAAACAAGAAGCTGTTATTGTTGAAACTCGAAAGAAAAGTTAAGTATTAAATGAAAATAGGTTTTAAGAATATTACCCATAGGTTGCAACCCAACTCACGTAACTGAGATAAGGTGAACTATTCAGCTGATCATAACCTTCACTCTTAAAAAGAATTTGAAAGCAGACCTACAACTAGCCACCCTAGCTTTACTGCAACCACATGATCCATTTGAAAGAAAAAGACTTAACTGAACCAAGTCCCATTATCAAAAACAAAACTGATATAAAACAAGGGTCTACATCTAACTCCAAATCTAACACAACGAATTATTTCTTCCTTATCTCCCAGATTCTTCAACACAAATAAGAGAATCGAACTAAATATTTAGGAACCAAAAGGATGGGTGATCGATCTGTTACCTGAAGGTTCGACTGAAAACTCTTAGCACAACCTTGTATCTCAACTTCAACCCAGATTCAATCAACCCAGAGATCCCAAACAAAGTTTAATTAATCCTTTCACCACAGATCTACAGAATACAACAATTCATCACCAAACAAAATAATCGAATCAACATTCAATTCAACCAGAGCATCATGAATCTGAGTCAACTTCGATCTATGTCTAGATCGAATCTCGAAATTCGATCCACAAATAAAATAAGAGGATTCTTCAGGTCTCTACATACCTAATCCAATGCTCGATGAAGGCAACGAATCAGATCAAGTAAGTCTCCGATCTAAAATCTCAGATCTACACGATTGGTAAAAGAAACCGATCGAATTGATCATAATTCAGGTGGAGATCAAACAGATACTAAGGACATAAATCAAATTCAAGAGTCGATGACAATACTTACTGTGATTGACTAAAAGATGGAAGTAATCACTGATCGATTCGTCCAGATCTAGATCGATGCAAGAAGAGGAACAATTAGGTCAATCGACCTTCAATTTAATGCAAAATTCTGAAGATGTAGAAATTCTTACCAAGCCTTTGCCAGTTTAGAGAAGGCAATCGAATCAGAGTGAAGGATCCTCAGGAACATCAGTCTTCGTCAAGCTAGCAGCAGGGTCTTCATCAACTTACCATCTCCTTCGCCATGGTTGCCTAGTGGTTGAGCTCGGGAAGAAGAATGGTGGAAGGAAAGGAACGATCGAACAATGGTGGAAACAATAATGGGAGGACAACGATACTTATAGGCGGTTAGAGTAGCATGAGAAGGAGGCAACCACAATGGCGGAAAGAATCAATTTTTCCTTCTCTGCCGTGGTTAGTTTGGGAAAAGTTGAAGAAGGTTGTTAGAGAGGAATCAATTTGAATCTCAATTTCAAATTTAAAAAGAAATGACTACAAGGCTGACATTGGTAGACTAGTTATGGCTGTTGGTCCATTACACTCAATTGAACTTGTTAATGGGCTGTTGACCCATTACATTCAATTGGGTAGGAAATAAAGAACTCAAGATATACCAAATCAGCCAAAAGCTTTAAATAAATAAAAATGAAACAAATTCAAGGCTAAATAAACCTGAGACCATAAATACTTTTAAAGCTAACATTCATGAAATTGGAAAGATCATAAAAACATTATATTTCAGGAAGGTGCGGTGACAAATCTTCCCCCTTAAAAAAAATTTATCCTTGAAATTCGAGTAAAAAACTTGAAACCAATAAATCTTAAAACAAATGATTGTTCACACACAAGCTGTTTATTGCATTTAAATTTCAAAAAAAAAGTACAATCAAGTAAACAACCCGGGATAACGCTCTCGCATCTCATCCTCGCACTCCCATGTGGACTCTTCCGGAGAGTGGTGTTTCCACATGACGCGGACAAGTGAAATAGTCTGATTCCGCAGTTGCTTTACCCTCCTATCAAGGATCTCCACCGGCTGCTCACCATATGTCAAGCTCGGACCCACTTCTAACTCTGAGTAGTCCACCACATGACTCGGATCTGGAATGTAGCGTCGAAGCTGGGACACATGAAAGACGTCGTGTACTCCCTCCAAGCTAACAGGAAGTACAAGTCGATATGCCACCTCGCCAATCTGCGCTGTTATATCGAAGGGTCCGATGTACCTCAGACCGAGCTTCCTGCTTCTGCCAAAATGAATGGTGTCCCTGGTCAGCGAGATCTTCAGGAACACTCAATCTCTTTCTGCGAACTCCAGTAGACGTCTGCTGCTGTCTGTCCAGTGCTTCTGTCGATCCTGTGCAACTCTGAGACGCTCCCTGATCAGTCTGATCTTCTTCGCTGAATCTACCACCATCTCTGGCCCAAGCATAGTCCTCTCGCCAATGTCGTCCCAAGATAAAGGTATGCAGCATCTCCGTCCATACAATGCCTCGATCGGTGTCATTTCGATGCTAGCCTGATAACTGTTGTTGTAGGTAAACTCAATAAGATGCAAGTGATCCTCCAATGAACCGTCGAAGTCGAGTGCGCAAACCTGCAGCATGTCCTCCAGTGTCTGAATGGTCCTCTCGGACTGCCCGTCTGTCTGTGGATGATAGGCGGTGCAGAACTTCAACTGTGAACCCAAGCTCAGCTATAGACTCCTCTAGAAGTGTGATATTAAGTGGATGTTCCTGTCTAAAATGATACTCACTGGCACTCCGTGGATCCGCACAATCTGACGCATGTAGAGGTCTACAAGCTTCTCGGTCGACAGCCCTATCTTGAACGGAATAAAGTAAGCGGATTTCGTCAGTCTGTCCATGATAATCCAAATAGCATCCTTGCCACCGGGCGTACGCGGTAAACCAGAGACGAAGTCCATGGTTATGTGTTCCCACTTCCACTCCGGAATAGGTAAAGGCTGAAGTAATCCTGCTGGTCTCTGGCGCTCTGCCTTGACTTGCTAGCATACAAGGCATTTGGAAACAAATTTGGCAACCTCTCGTTTTATCCCATACCACCAAACATACTCCCGCAGATCCTTATACATCTTGGTAGATCCAGGATGAATAGAATACTGCGACTGGTGGGCCTCCTGCATAACCTCCTTCCGCAAATCCTTGGACACACACAACTAGTTTCCGTGTCTCAGGGATCCATCTTCTGTAATAGTGAAGTCGTCAAGCAATCCTGCCTCTGCATGGCCTCTGAGACACCGGAGCCCCTCATCTAGAAACTGGGCCTCCTTGATCTTCTCTATAAGTCCTGACTATATCTGCATGTGCATCAGCTGCCCTCCAACTCCTGGAAGGACAATCTCGATCCCTAGACTCTCGAGATCCTCTAGAAGATGCCGATCCATAGTGAGAAACATAGCAACAGGATATCGACTGAGAGCATTTGCTACTACATTCGCCTTTCCAGGATGGTATTGCAGATTGATGTCAAAATTCTTCATGAGTTCCAGCCATCTGCACTGTCTCATATTCAGTTCCTTCTGAGTAAAGACATACTTCAGGATTTTGTGGTCCGTGAAGAAGTCCACTCTCTCCATATAAATAGTGCTTCCACAGTTTCAAGGCAAAAATAACTGCTGCAAGCTCCAAGTCATGTGTAGGATAATTCTTCTCATGAGGCCTCAACTGTCTAGAAGCATAAGCAATAACTCTCTTGTTCTGCTCAAGTACACATCCCAAGCCCTTCCCTAATACATCATTGTAGATAACGAACCCTCCAGATCCTGATGGCAGAGCTAAAACTGGTACTGTAGTGAGTCTTCTCTTCAATTCTTCAAATGCTGCTGTCTAGTAGGCGTCGCTCCAGATGAACTCCTCGTCCTTCCTCGTAAGCTTTGTCATTGGCTCTGCTATCTTGACAAAATCTTTCACAAACTTCCGGTAGTACCCTGCTAGCCCTAAGAAACTATGAATCTCGGCTACTGACTTGGGAGGTGCCCATGCTTCCACAGCTTCAATCTTATTAGGATCTACAGAAATCCCCTCTCCAGTCACCATATGCCCCAAGAACTCCACTCTGTCCAAGAAGAACTCACACTTTGAGAGCTTCTCGTACATCGCCTCCTTCCGCAGAATCTCCAACACAATCCGCAGGTGCTCCACATGCTCCTCCTCGGTCTTCGAATATATCAAGATGTCGTCAATGAAAACTACGACAAACTTGTCCAAATACTTGTAAAAAACTTTATTCATCAAGTTCATAAATACTGTTAGGGCATTGTTGAGTCCGAACGGCAGCACCAAAAATTCATACTGGTCGTAGCGAGTATTGAAAGTTGTCTTCGGAATATACTGCTCTCGAACCTTCATCTGATGATATCCCGACCAAAGGTCAATCTTTGAGAAGACCTTCGCCCCACTGAGCTGATCAAACAGCTCATCTATCCGCGACAACGGGTATTTATTATTGATGGTGATGTTATTGAGTGCACTGTAATCGATACACATCCTTACAGTCCCATCCTTCTTCGGCACGAAGAGTATCGGAGCTCCCCAGGGTGAAGCACAGGACCGAATAAAACCCTTGCCTTCTAACTCATCAATCTGAGCCTTCAACTCTGCAGCTTCCTTCGGGTTGATCTTGTAGGAATGCTGGGACTTCGGCGCTGATCCGGGCACTAGGTCGATGCTGAACTCTGCATCTCGATCTGGCGGCAATCTTGGCAACTCCTCGGGGAAGACGTCGAGAAACTCTGCAATCAGCGGGTATGACAACTCCTGGTCTTCTGCAACTGCTCTAAAGTAGACTCCCTCTGGCCTCTCTGCGATCCATATTCTAACCTCGAATGGTGGAACTCCAGGTGGGCTGAAAGTAACCTACCCTTCATGGCAGTCTATTACAGCAAACTGCTCACTCATCCAGTCGATGCCGAGGACTACATCAAATTCGGGCAATGGCATCACTAGAAGTCGAGCCCTAAGCTCCCTCCCAGCTATAGTGATAGGGCAATCCACCATCTCACTAACTGTCACTACCCCTCCTCCTGTCATAATCCGACAGTTCCTTCTAGTGGGCTTGGTGTGAAGCCGTATCTATGCAGAAACTCATATGATACAAAACTATGCGTGGCTCCAGAATCAAACAATACAATGGCAGGAAATGAATATATGATGATAGAACATGTAATAACATCTGGAGCTGCCTCCTTCTCCTCAACTGCGGCCATGACGTAAGATCGTCATCGTTGTGGTCCTTCCCTCGGCTGCTGCTGGTGCTGTGCAAATCTCTGCTTCTGAGGTGGTAGAGCTGGTCCTCCTCTCTGGGTACAGCAGACAGTGCTCTGGGTGGTGCAGGTGGTGGTCCTCCAGCTCCTCTGGGTCCTCCTGTTAGTCTGGCTTTCGCCTGCTGACAGTCTCTCATCTGATGAGCGTCTGATCCGCAGAATAAGCAAAGTTCGAGCCTCTTGCGACAGACCTCAACATGGTGTCCTAGTCGATGACAGTATGTGCAAGTGACCCCCTGTTGTCTCTGATGCTGAACTGCAGGAACTCTGGCAGGACGATGCTGAACTGCTGTCGGCTGTGGTAGCGTCGTCTGAGTCTGAATCTGAGTCCTCTTCGTCGGTGCCTGATAATTGCTACTGTCGATGTACCTATCCCTCTTGGGCCTGGGGTCCAGCTCTTTCTCTACAGCCTGAGCAATCTTGAGGATGCTCGAATATGTAGTCGTCTGGCTGATCGCCACTGTATGTCGCAACTCTCTGGTGAGGCCCTTCTTGAACCTCCAAGCCCTCTCCTCTGGCATGCCGACTAGGTTCTCCGTGAACCTGCTGAGTCGGGTGAACTCCGACGTATACTCTGCCACCGTCATGGTCCCCTGCTGCAAGGCCTCGAACTGCATCCGAAGCTGGTCTCGCTCAATGTCGGGGAAGAACTTCTCCTTGAACAGAGTTTTGAAATCTGTCCAAAGAACCTGGGGCGCAGCTAACTGGGGTTCCTCCCGGTACCAGGCCCTGGAAAGATCGAAAAGTCGCATGCTAGCAACTTCCACCTTCAAGTCATCAGGAATCCTCGCCATCTTCAGCGTCCGCGCTGTATTTTCCAGCAATTCATCCGCATAAACAATCCCCTCATGGCCCCAGAAATCCATCGGATAAAGGTTCTGGTAGTCCCTGGCGGTCCTCGGCCTCGGTGCTGCTGGTGCTGGAGGTGCTATCGGTGCTGGTGCTATCGGCTCTCGAGTCCTGAGTGCATCAATGACTGTCACTCTGAACTGTGCAGCCTGGTGGTTCTGGGCCACCATTGTCACCCTCATTTCCCGTATTTCCCGTATTTCATATTTATACTCGTATCTGGATTTTAGCATGTATTTTATTTTTCTCGACTTATGGAATTTCGGTATTTCTCGTATTTTGGGTTTCGGCTTGGCTCGGTTTTATTGGGGATGGTTCGGTTTGGTTCGATTTTATGTGTTGGAACACCCTAGCCGTATGCTACACCCTCAACCCACCACAACTCACCCTCTTTATAATCCCCACCTACCACTCTCTCTCCTCATAACCACCATTTATTTTCTTCTTCTTCTTCTTCTTCTTCCTCAACACAACTCTCCTAACCCTAGGCAAGTGCATCTTGCCACTACATGAGAACCCTCTTTTCCTTGTCCATTTGCTAGATTAGGACATGGAGACCAACATTAGAACTTAGGTTTTTGTGATTTGGAGCCCCATTGTCATAGATCTAAGTTTTTCCTATTTTCGGATTTTGCATGGTTTGAGCTATTTATATTGGCTTTCTATGAGTTTTGATGTTTCCATGTGGAAGAGCCTTCAGTTTCACCCAAGTTGGAACTTTGGAAATCCGAATTTGGAGTTCGGATGGCCAAGTTATGAACTTGTGAAGCTTTGGGTTCTTCCTTGGTGTTCTTGCTGTTTGGAGAAGACAGTGAGCAGTGTGCAGAGCTGTTTAGCTACGCACACTGAGCTACGCGCGCTCTTTAGCGCTGCGTACGCAGGCTTGAGTACGCTTCCTGTTGGAAGCGTGTCTCCTTGAGCGTGCGTGACTTTCACACACTGCTTCCTGTAGCGTGCGTGACTTTCACATATGCTGCCTCCCTTGAGCGTGCGTGACTTTCACGTATGCTGCCTCCCTTGAGCGTGTGTGACTTTTACACACTGCTCCCTATAGCGTGCGTGACTTTCACGTATGCTGCCTCCCTTGAGTGTGCGTGACTTTCACACACTGCTCCCTGTAGCGTGCGTGACTTTCACGAACACTGCTCTCAGCGTGCGTGACTTTCACCTACGCTGCTCTCTCAGCGTGCGTGACCTTTTCGTACGCTGCTCCCCTGACCCCTTGCTTAACCCCCAGGCTCTTGGAGTTTTGTCTTATTTCTTAAGCTTGGCTTTTCTATAGTTCTGTATATTGGTATTTTTATTAGATATTTTATGCCCATTTTATATCCTTATGCCTTTTGTCATGAACTTGATTTTGCTTAATATGTTTGGAATGACTATTGTACATGGCCTGGTATGACAAGGAACTAGCATAACACGACAGTGACCCGTTGTGGTGCACTCCCGACATGACCCACCTGACATAATTTATCTTGATAACTTGATAGTGGCCCATGGCGGCACACTCCTGACTTGACATGACTTGATAACTTAACTTGACTTGCCTTGACACCGTGGGTGGTTCTTTCTTGCTTGCTTGTTAATCCACTTGTCCAGTCTTGCATCATGTCTAGGATGGGACTCCTGAGTACCACGGTCAGGAGTACCTACTAAAATGGATTAAGGTTAATAACTAGAATAACCCAGTAGTCATGAAGAGATGACACAGCTACAGGCAATCCCGTTACCTGGGCGCTCTTGGGATCTGTAGCCTGCCGTCGAGTATGGCACATTTCCAGCGCACCGTCGAGTGTTGCACCCTCTAAGTCACCTAAGGGTACATGTGTCTTCTGGACAATGTACCCACCTGAATTCAACCCTAATCTTTCGTCCTGGGTAGCCTGGATGGTCTGCAGGGCTTGTGGCTGTGGAACAATCTCACTGCATCTTGTTAGTAATTAGGCCTGTGATAACCCTAGTTAGTTAAAGTAGTAAGCCGTAGGATCTGCTTGGCCGTGATTGATTGTATGAGGTATAACCAGTCTAGTCATGTCTTGATCCCATGCAAGAATGTTTCCTGTCTTGATTTTCTTATATTACTTATCTTGCCGATAAATGGTGGAAAACCAAGCTCTGTTCAGATGAAGGGTTACAACCCCGGTCCTTGTTTGGTTTACGGGTTGTAACCTGGCTATCGGAATAGTTCCATGGTTATCTCGTCTATATCATCCTGACATGTTTTCGTAATTTTAGTTTAATACTGGGTTTTTCTTGTGCTATTTGCTGGCTTTTGTTCTTATTTCGTGGCCCCCTTGTGGCACTTGCTCTTTCTGGGGTTGACCCAGCTGGTTTTGTGTGGCCAGATTTTGGAGCAGCTCCCGAGGATCTACCAAGCTTCCAGCCCAATGGTGAACACTAGACGGAATCCGGGCCAAGAGTGGGTTTTCTATTTTGTTTCGCTCACTCTATTATAAAAATTATTCTTTTGAGGCGTTTAGCCGACGAGCACCTGTTAGCTCGATGCACTTTTACTTACTGTCTGCCTACGGGCTGTAAACATGATTGACAAATCCTAGGGTTGATCATGTATGACTAAACTCTTGCTAGTCCTAACATTTTGTAACGACTAGCTTCATGATCAGCTGAATATGTAATATTTGGGACGCCTTATTATTGTATATTTAATGATCATACATCTTGCGACTTTACTTACTTGTGGTGATTGAGACACTAGGCTTGTTCATGACTATAAGAGACTGTTGGCTTGTAGAAAACCCTCATATATCTAGACAGCCGTGACCGTATATCGAGGTGGTTTCCATCTCAATATACGTAGCTGGCTATGTCTGCCCCCGCTCTCCAGTATTCTGGTTCTGGGGCGTGACAACCATGAACTGCTGAAACATGGCCATCACCTAGGCGCCATCAAACATCATCGTCGGGGGCAACGAAGGAAAGATAGGAGGCGGTGGCGGAAGCTGCTCTACTGGAACGTCTGGTGCAGACTATCCCGTACTGCCTGCAACTCCGAGCTGATCCACGGCCTTCCTTGTGTTGACCATCCTGCAATAGAAAGAAAACTTCGTTGATTGACAAACCCTAAAACCTATAAAAAAAAATAATGTTTTTATAATATCAATGTACCTATATACCCGATATATCCTTATTTCCTGATTTTTCCTATGTTGTGCACAAGTTTTCCTAGTTTAATCAAGTCCTCCAATAGTACGCTAAGACCTAGGTACTATTAGGATAGACCTGCATGGGCCGCCACTAAAACCATGTCACGACCCGCTCCCAAATAATCGGACACGAATCGGACACGCCCAGCCTTCGTCGTTAGACACGATGAAGTAAGTTGTACCAATCTTTAAGGAAAACTACAAGTCCAGATAATAATGAATATGAACCACATCATCTAATATCAAATCCCAGAATCAAAATATAAGTCTAATAGTTATTACAATTTCAGCAAATGAAATGCAAACTGATGTCTCTAATACAGAGTCTAAATAAAACTAAAAAGAAAGGTACTAGGCCTCCTCAGCCTCTAAGTCCAGAGCAACATCAGCTGGCTCATAGGTGCGTCCAGGCTCTTGCCCGTAATAAGGGTCACATATAGCCTCCAACTCACCTGCAACATATCCTAGTCAGGAGTGGAGCTAAGTATATCCAAAGAAATGAACATGAACATCATGACATGGAAAATGAATACAAGATACAAGACACTCTCGTGAAACATCGTGTCAACAAGGAGATACAAGCATGAATACAAGACATGAAATAATGGACAAGTCCGAGGAGTATACTTGCCTTGCCTGGTGATCGAGGGTAGGTAATAATGCTGGATCCTCGTGTGAAATGATTTATAAGTTGATTAAAAAGCACTCTATCCTAAACTAGCTTATTCATGAATAAAGGTTTTGAAGTTGAACACAAAACTCTCCTAGTATAAAACTTACCTTCTAAAGTCTATTTTGGTTAAGGAAATATACTAGAACTCATAGTTAATATCCTAATTATTACTTAATGTTTAAACATGAGGAAATCTTAGTCTCTTATTCCCTGTCAACAATCCAGGCTTAATAAGGATTTTATAGTACTTAGAAGATCCTGACAGATACCCAGTCTCAGGTTTATCCTTAAATAGTGATAAGTAGGCATTCTCCAATATTCTGTCCAATAGGAAAAAATTTCTATATCAATATCAGAGACAGTTGTCTACTGGTATCATGAATCAGTCAAGCCAACATTCCCAGGTTTCCCTTTTCTAGAAATATTATTACCTGAAATAATATCAGAACAGTCCTCAAGGGGTCAGTCCTGAACAGGATTGATGTAAATCAGTCCTAACCAGGGTTGATATGATTCAGTCTTAACTAAGGCTGATGCAAATCAGTCCTTAAATGAGGCACTGATACAAATCAGTCCCTTAACTAAGCTGATACAATCAGTCCTGTTTAAGCTGATACAAACCAGTCCTGTTCTACAACATATCCTAACCTAAAAGGATTATAGTTCAACCAAGATCTCAATCCCATTTTCGTTCAAAACTGGAAGTATCAAAACATACCCAAGAGCAAATTAAGCTGCCCCCATACTTGCTTGGCAGTACAAGTAGGGTCAATCACTCGGGTTCAGTAAAATATTAGTCTCAGCAGGAGTTAACCCAGCCCCTAGGTAAGGTTCAACATGAAGAATTCCTAAAGTTGAGATACTGCAGATATCTAGCTCAAAGTAAGTGAATTATCATGCCATAAAACACAAATCAGTAATCCAATTCAACAGTGTATAGGATCACTCTGTTTCTTGCACTCATTTGAACAATCGAAAGAAGGTTTAAACCTTCAGTACCATCTAACTGCCAACCAAAACCAAAAATTAAAACCTAAGGCCTGAACTCCCCTTTATAGACCCAGGTTTCCTTCTAGATATTAGGCCTCATATAATATCAGTCAACCTCTTAACAAACACTCAATCTCCATCCATTTATCAAACATCAGAATTTAGAAAAATAGCACTAGGACTAAACAAGACTGGTCTGAACTAAATCTTGATTTCAGAGATAAAGGACAACAGAGCTTGACAACTACTCAGTTCTAGTCTAACTTACTAGGACAACCAAGAAGCTGTTATTGTTGAAACTCGAAAGAAAAGATAAGTATTAAATGAAAATAGGTTTTAAGAATATTACCCACAGGTTGCAACCCAACTCAGGTAACTGAGATAAGGTTAACTGTTCAGCTGATCATAACCTTCACTCTTAAAAAAGAATTTAAAAACAGACCTACAACTAGCCACCCTAGCTTTACTACAACCACATGATCCTTTTGAAAGAAAAAGACTTAATTGAACCAGGTCCCATTATCAAAAACAAAACTGATATAAAACAAGGGTCTGCATCTAACTCCAAATCTAACACATTGAATTATTATTCTTCCTTATCTCCCAGATACTTCAACGCAAACAAGAGAATCGAACTAAACATTTAGGAACCAAAAGGATGGGTGATCGATATGTTACCTGAAGGTTCGACTAAAAACTCTTGGCACAACCTTGTATCTCAACTTCAATCCAGATTCAATCAACCCAGAGATCCCAAACAAAGTTTAATTAATCCTCTCACCACAGATCTACAGAATACAACAATTCATCACCAAACAAAATAATTGAATCAACATTCAATTCAACCAGAGCATCATGAATCTGAGTCAACTTCGATCTATGTCTAGATCGACTCTCGAAATTCGATCCACAAATAAAATAAGAGGATTCTTCAGCTCTCTACATACCTAATTCGATGCTCGATGAAGGCAACGAATCAGATCAAGTAAGTCTCCGATCTAAAATCTCAGATCTATACGATTAGTGAAAGAAACCGATCGAATTGATCATAATTCAGGTGGAGATCAAACAGATACTAAGGACATAAATCAAATTCAAGAGTCGATGACAATACTTACTGTGATTGACTAAAAGATGGAAGTAATCACTAATCGATTCATCCAGATCTAGATCGATGCAAGAAGAGGAACAATTAGGTCAATCGACCTTCAATTTAATGAAAAATTTTGAAGATGTAGAAATTCTTACCAAGCCTTCGCGAGTTTAGAGAAGGCAATCGAATCAGAGTGAAGGATCCTCAGGAACATCAGTCTTCGTCAAGCTAGCGGCAGGGTCTTCATCAACTTGCCATCTCCTTCGCCATGGTTGCCTGGTTGTTGAGCACGGGAAGAAGAATGGTGGAAGAAAAGGAACGATCGAACAGTGGTGGAAACAATAATGGGAGGACAACGATACTTATAGGCGGTTAGAGTAGCGTGAGAAGGAGGCAACCACAATGGCGGGATGAATCAATTTTTCCTTCTCTGCCATGGTTAGTTTGGAAAAAGTTGAAGAAGGTTGTTAGAGAGGAATCAATTTGAATCTCAATTTCAAATTTAAAAAGAAATGACTACAAGGCTGACATTGGTAGACTAGTTATGGCTGTTGATCCATTACACTCAATTGAACTTGTTAATGGGCTGTTGGCCCATTACATTCAATTAGGTAGGAAATAAAGAACTCAAGATATATCAAATCACCCCAAAGCTTTAAATAAATAAAAATGAAACAAATCCAAGGCTAAATAAACCTGAGACCATAAATACTTTTAAAGCTAACATTCATGAAATTGGAAAAATCATAAAAATATTATATTTGAGGAAGGTGGGGTGACAAATCTTCCCCCTTAAAAAAAATTTGTCCTCGAAATTCGAGTGACAAACTTGAAACCAATAAATCTCAAAACAAATGATTGTTCACACACAAGTTGTTTATTGCATTTAAATTTCAAAACAAAAGTACAATCAAGTAAACAACCCGGGATAATGCTCCCGCATCACATCCTCGCACTCCCATATGGACTCTCTGGAGAGTGGTGTTTCTACATGACGCGGACAAGTGGAATAGTCTGATTCCGCAGTTGCTTCACCCTCCTATCAAGGATCTCCAGCGGCTGCTCATCATATGTCAAGCTCGGACCCACTTCTAACTCTGAGTAGTCCACACATGACTCGGATCTGGAATGTAGCGTCGAAGATGGGACACGTGAAAGACATCGTGTACTCCCTCCAAGCTAGCAGAAAGTGCAAGTCGATATGCCACCTCGCCAATCTGTGCTGTCACATCGAAGGGTCCGATGTACCTCGGACTGAGCTTCCCGTTTCTGCCAAAATGAATGGTGCCTCTGGTCGGCGAGATCTTCAGGAACACTCTTTCTCCTTCTACGAACTCCAATGGACATCTGCTGCTGTCTGCCCAGTGCTTCTGTCGATCCTGTATAACACTGAGATGCTCCCTAATCAGTTTGATCTTCTCTGCTGAATCAACCACCATCTCTGGCCCAAGCATAGTCCTCTCGCCAACGTCATCCCAAGATAAAGGTGTGTAGCATCTCCGTCCATACAGTGCCTCGAACGGTGTCATCTCGATGCTAGCCTGATAACTATTGTTGTAGGAAAACTCCACAAGATGCAAGTGATCCTCCCACAAACCGCCGAAGTCGAGTGCGCAAACCCGCAGCATGTCATCCAGTGTCTGAATGGTCCTCTTGGACTGCCCGTCTGTCTGTGGATGATAGGCGGTGCGGAACTTTAACTGTGAACCCAAGCTCAGCTGTAGACTCCTCTAGAAGTGTGATGTGAAGAGGTTGTCCCTATCTGAAACGATACTCACTGGCATTCCGTAGATATGCACAATCTGAAGCATGTAGAGGTCTGTAAGCTTCTCGGTCGACAGCCCTACCTTGAACGGAATGAAGTGAGCGGATTTCGTCAGTCTGTCCACGATAACCCAAATAGCATCCTTGCTACCGGGCGTACGCGATAAACCAGAGATGAAGTCCATGGTTATGTGTTCCCACTTCCACTTCGGAATAGGTAAAGGTTAGAGTAATCCTGCTGGTCTCTGGCGCTCCGCCTTGACTTGCTGGCATACAAGGCATTTGGAAACAAATCTAGCAACCTCTCATTTTATCCCATACCACCAAACATACTCCCGCAGATTCTTATACATCTTGGTAGATCTAGGATAAATAGAATACTGTGACTGGTGGGCCTCCTGCATAACCTCCTCCCGTAAATCCTTGGGCACACACAACTAGTTTCCGTGCCTCAGGGATCCATCATCTGTAATAGTGAAGTCGTCGAGCAATCCTGCCTCTGCCTGGCCTCTGAGACATCGGAGCCCCTCATCTAGAAACTGTGCCTCCTTGATCTTCTCTATCAGTCCTGGCTGTATCTGCATGTGCATCAGATGCCCTCCAACTCCTGGAAGGACAATCTCGATCCCCAGACTCTCGAGATCCTCTAAAAGATATCGATCCATAGTGAGAAACATAGCAACAGGATATCGACTGAGAGCATTTGCGACCACATTTGCCTTCCCAGGATGGTATTGCAGATTGATGTCAAAATCCTTCATGAGTTCCAGCCATATGCGCTGCCTCATATTCAGTTCCTTCTGAGTAAAGACATACTTCAGGCTTTTGTGGACCGTGAAGATGTCCACTCTCTCTCCATATAAATAGTGCTTCCACAATTTTAAGGCAAAAATGACTGCTGCAAGCTCCAAGTCATGTGTTGGGTAATTCTTCTCATGAGGCCTCAACTGTCTAGAAGCATAAGCAATAACTCTCTTGTTCTGCTCAAGTACACATCCCAAGCCCTTCCTTGATGCATCGTTGTAGATGACGAACCCTCCAGATCCTGATGGCAGAGCTAAAACTGGCACTGTAGTGAGTCTCTCTTCAATTCTTCAAATGCTGACTGGCAGGCGTCGCTCTAGATGAACTCCTCGTTCTTCCTCGTAAGCTTCATCATTGGCTCTGCTATCATGGCAAAATATTTCACAAACTTTCGGTAGTATCATGCTAGCCCCAGGAAATTACGAATCTCCGCAATTGACTTGGGAGGTGCCCATATTTCCACAGCTTCAATCTTCTTAGGATCTACAGAAATCCCCTCTCCAATCACCACATGCCCCAAGAACTCCACTATGTCCAAGAAGAACTCGCACTTTGAGAGCTTCCCGTACAGCTTCTCTTTTCGCAGAATCTCCAACATAATCCGCAGGTGCTCTACATGCTCCTCCTCGGTCTTCGAATATATCATGATGTCGTCAATGAAAACTACGACAAACTTGTCCAAATACTTGTGAAAAACTTTATTCATCAAGTTCATAAACACTGCTGGGGCATTGCTGAGTCCGAATGGCATCACCAAAAATTCATACTGGTCGTAGCGAGTATTGAAAGCTGTCTTCGGAATATCCTGCTCTCGAACCTTCATCTGATGATATCCCGACCAAAGGTCAATCTTTGAGAAGACCTTCGCCCCACTAAGCTGATCAAACAGCTCATCTATCCGCGACAACGGGTATTTATTCTTGATGGTGATGTTATTGAGTGCACGGTAATCGATACACATCCTCACAGTCTCATCCTTCTTCGGTACGAAGAGTATCGGTGCTCCCCAAGGTGAAATACTGGACCGAATAAAACCCTTACCTTCCAACTCATCAATCTGTGCCTTCAACTCTGCAGCTTCCTTCGGGTTGATCTTGTAGCAATGCTGGGACTTCGACGCTGATCCGAGCACTAGGTCGATGTTAAACTCCATATCTCGATCTGGCGGCAATCCTGGCAACTCCTCGGGGAAGACGTTGAGAAACTCTGTAATCAGCGGGTGCGGCAACTCCTGGTCTTCTGTAACTACTCTAAAGTAGACTCCCTCTGGCCTCTCTTTGATCCGTCTTCTAACCTCGAACGGTAGAACTCCAGGAGGGCTGAAATTAATCTTCCCTTCATGGTAGTCTATTACAGCAAACTGCTCAATCATCCAGTCGATACCGAGGACTACATCAAATCCGGGCAATGGCATCACTAGAAGTCGAGCCCTAAGCTCCCTCCTAGCTATAGTGATAGGGCAATCCACCATCTCACTAACTGTCACTACCCCTTCTCCTGTCATAATCTGACAGTTCCTTCTAGTGGGCTTAGGTGTGAAGTCGTGTCTATGCAGAAACTCATATGATACAAAACTATGCGTGACTCCAGAATCAAACAATGCAATGGCAGAAAATGAATATATGATGATAAACCTGTAATAACATCTGGAGCTGCCTTCTCCTCCTCAACCGTGGCCATGACGTAAGCTCGTCACCGCTGTGGTCCTTCCCTATGCTACTGCTGGTGCTGTGCAAATCTCTGCTGTTGAGGTGGTAGAGCTGGTCTTCCTCTCTGGAGTGCAGCAGGCAGTGCTCTGGGTGGTGCAAGTGGCGGTCCTCCAGCTTCTCGGTGTCCTTCTACTAGTCTGGTTGTGGCCTGCTGGCAGTCTCTCATCTGATGAGCGTCTGATCCACAGAATAAGTAAAGTCTGAGCCTCTTACGACAGACCTCAACTTGGTGTCCTGGTCGGTGACAGTATGCACAAGTGACCCCCTGTTGTCTCTGATGCTGAACTGCTGGAACTCTGGCAGGACGATGCTGAACTGCTGCCGGCTGTGGTAGCCTCGTCTGAGTCTGAATCTGAGTCCTCTTTGTCGGTGCCTGATAACTGCTACTGCCGATGTTCCTATCCCTCTTGGGCCTCGGGTCCATCTACTTCTCCACAGCCTGAGTAATCTTGAGGATGCTCGAATAAGTAGTCGCCTGGCTGATCGCCACTGCATGCTACAACTCTCTGGTGAGGCCCTTCTTGAACCTCCAAGCCCTCTCCTCTGGCGTGCCGACTAGGTTCTCCGCGAACCTACTCAGTCGGATGAACTTCGATGTATACTCTGCCACCGTCATGGTCCCCTGCTACAAGGCCTCGAACTGCATCCGAAACTCGTCTCGCTCAATGTCGGGGAAGAACTTCTCCTTGAATAGAGTTTTGAAATCTGTCCAAAGAACCTGGGGCACAGCTAACTGGGGCTCCTCCGGTACCAGGCCCAGGCAAGAACGAAAAGTCGCATGCTTGCAACTTCCACCTTCAAGTCATCAGGAATCCACGCCATCTTCAGCGTCCACTCCGCATTTTCCAGCCACTCATCCGTATAAACAACCCCCTCATGGCCCCAGAAATCTATCGGACAAAGGTTCTGGTAGTCCCTGGCGGTCCTCGATCTCCGTGCTACTAGTACTGGAGGTACTACCGGTACTGGTGCTGCCGGCTCTCGAGTCCTGAGTGCATCAACGACTGTCACTCTGAACTGTGCAGCCTGGTGGTTCTGGGCCACCATGAACTGCTGAAACATGGCCATCACCTGGGCACCGTCAAACATCATCGTCGTGGGCAATGGAGGAAAGATAGGAGGTGGTGGCGGAAGCTGCTCTACTGGAACGTCTGGTGCAGACTGTCCCGTACTGCCTGCAACTCTGAGCTGATCCGTGATCTTCCTCGTGTTGACCATCCTGCAGTAGAAAGAAAACTTCGTTGATTAAAAACCCTAAAACCTAAACAAATAATATTTTTATAATATTAATGTACCTGATATACCCTTATTTCCTAATTTTTCTTATGTTGTGATCAAGTTTTCCTAGTTTAATTAAGTCCCCCAATAGTACGCTAAGACCTAGGTACCATTAAGATAGACCTGCATGGGCCGCCACTAAAACCATGTCACGACCCGCTTCCGAATAATCGGACACGAATCGGACACGCCCAGCCTTCGTTGTTAGACACGATGAAGTAAGATGTACCAATCTCTAGGGAAAACTACAAGTCCAGAAAATAATGAATATAAACCACATCATCTAATATCAAATCCCAGAATCAAAATATAAGTCTAATAGTTATTACAATTTTAGCAAATGAAACGTAAACTGATGTCTCTAATACAGAGTCCAAATGAAACTAAAAAGAAAGGTACTAGGCCTCCTCAGCCTTTAAGTCCAGAGCAACATCAGCTGGCTCATAGGTGCCTCCAGGCTCCTGCCCGTAATAAGTGTAACAGATAGCCTCCAACTCACCTACAATATATTCTAGTCAGGAGCGGAGCTAAGTATATCCAAGAAAATTAACATGAACATCATGACATGAAAAATGAATACAAGATACAAGACAATCTCGTGAAACATCGTGTCAAGAAGGAGATACAGGCATGAATACAAGACATGAAGTAATGGACAAGTCTGAGGAGTATACTTGTATTGCTCAGGGTGATCGAGGGTAGGTAATAATGCTGGATCCACCTGTCAAATGATTCATAAGTTGATTAATAAGCACTCTATCCTAAACTAGCTTATTCATGAATAAAGGTTTTGAAGTTGAACACAAAACTCTCCTAGTATAAAACTTATCTTCTAAAGTCTATTTTGGTTAAGGAAATATACTAGAACTCGTAGTTAATATCATAATTATTATTTAACGTTTAAACATGAGGAAATCTTAGTCTCTTATTTCCTGTCAACAATCTAGGCTTAATAAGGATTTTACAGTACTTAGAAGATCCTGACAGATACCCAGTCTCAGGTTTATCCTTAAATAGTGATAAGTAGGCATTCTCCAATATCCTGTCCAATAGAAAAAAAAATTCTATATCAATATCAGTAGACAGTTGTCTACTGGTATCAAGAATCAGTCAAGCCAACATTCCCAGGTTTTCCTTTTCTAGAAATATTATTACCTGAAATAATATCAGAACAGTCCTCAAGGGGTCAGTCCTAACCAGGGTTGATATGATTCAGTCTTAACAAAGGCTGATGCAAATAAGTCCTTAAATGAGGCACTGATACAAATCAGTCCCTTAACTAAGCTGATACAATCAGTCCTGTTTAAGCTGATACAAACCAGTCCTGTTCTACAACATATCCTAACCTAAAAGGATTGCAGTTCAACCAAGATCTCAATCCCATTCCCGTTCAAAACTGGAAGTATCAGAACATACCCAAGAGCAAATTAACCTGCCCCCATACTTCCTTGGCAGTACAAGTAGGGTCAATCACTCGGGTTCAGTAAAACATTAGTCTCAGCAGGAGTTAACCCAGTAGTACCCTAGGTAAGGTTCAACATGAAGAATTCCTACAGTTGAGATATTACAGATATCTAGCTCAAAGTAAGTGAATTATCATGCCATAAAACACAAATCAGTAATCCAATTCAACAGTGTGTAGGATCACTCTGTTTCTTGCAGTCATTTGAACAATCGAAAGAAGGTTTAAACCTTCAGTACCATCTAACTGCCAACCAAAACCAAAAATTAAAACCTAAGGCCTGAACTCCCCTTTATAGACCCAAGTTTCCTTCTAGATATTAGGCCTCATATAATATCAGTCAACCTCTTAACAAACACTCAATCTCTATCCATTTATCAAACATTAGAATTTAGGAAAATAGCACTAGGACTAAACAAGACTGGTCTGAACTAAAGCTTGATTTCAGATATAAAGGACAACAGAGCTTGACAACTACTCGGTTCTAGTCTAACTTGCTAGGCAACCAAGAAGCTTTTATTATTGAAACTCGACAGAAAAGTTAAGTATTAAGTAAAAATAGGTTTTAAGAATAGTACCCACAGGTTGCAACCCAACTCAGGTAACTGACATAAGGTTAACTGTTCAGTTGATCATAACCTTCACTCTTAAAAAGAATTTAAAAACAGACCTACAAATAGCCACCCTAGCTTTACTGCAACCACATGATCCTTTTGATAGAAAAAGACTTAACTGAACCAGGTCCCATTATCAAAAACAAAACTGATATAAAACAAGGGTCTGCATCTAACTCCAAATCTAACACAACGAATTATTATTCTTCCTTATCTCCCAGATTCTTTAACACAAACAAGAGAATCTAACTAAACATTTAGGAACCAAAAGGATGGGTGATCGATCTGTTACCTGAAGGTTCGACTAAAAACTCTTGGCACAACCTTGTATCTCAACTTCAATCCAGATTCAATCAACCCAGAGATCCAAAACAAAGTTTAATTAATCCTCTCACCACAGATCTACAGAAAACAACAATTCATCACCAAACAAAAAAATCGAATCAACATTCAATTCAACCAGAGCATCATGAATCTGAGTCAACTTCGATCTATGTCTAGATCGACTCTCGAAATTCGATCCACAAATAAAATAAGAGGATTCTTCAGGTCTCTATATACCTAATCCGATGCTCGATGAAGGCAACGAATCAGATCAAGTAAATATCTGATCTAAAATCTCAGATCTACACGATTGGTGAAAGAAATCGATCGAATTGATCATAATTCAGGTGGAGATCAAACAAATACTAAGGACATAAATCAAATTCAAGTGTCGATGACAATACTTACTGTGATTGACTAAAAGATGGAAGTAATCACTGATTGATTCGTCCAGATCTAGATCAATGCAAGAAGAGGAACAATTAGGTCAATCTACCTTCAATTTAATCCAAAATTTTGAAGATAGAGAAATTCTTACCAAGCCTTCGCGAGTTTAGAGAAGGCAATCGAATCAGAGTGAAGGATCCTCAGGAACATCAGTCTTCATCAAGCTAGCAGCAGGGTCTTCATCAACTTGCCATCTCTTTCGCATTGGCTGCCTGGTAGTTGAGCTCGGGAAGAAGAATGGTGGAAGGATAGGAACGATCGAACAGTAGTAGAAACAATATTGGAAGGACAACGATACTTATAGGCGGTTAGAGTAGCATGAGAAAGAGGCAACCACAATGGCGAGAAGAATCAATTTTCCCTTCTCTGCCATGGTTAGTTTGAGAAAAGTTGAAGAAGGGTGTTAGAGAGGAATCAATTTGAATCTCAATTTCAAATTTAAAAAAAAATGACTACAAGGCTGACATTGGTAGACTAGTTATGGCTGTTGATCCATTACACTCAATTGAACTTGTTAATGGGCTGTTGGCCCTTTACATTAAATTGGGTAGGAAATAAAGAACATAAGATATATCAAATCAGCCCAAAGCTTTAAATAAATAAAAATGAAACAAATCCAAGGCTAAATAAACCTGAGACCATAAATACTTTTAAAGCTAACATTCATGAAATTGGAAAAATCATAAAAATATTATATTTGAGGAAGGTGGGGTAACACTTGGAGGGACCGACATCATTTTTGTGTAATGATTTAGCCACTTTTGAAGTTACCCCAGCAGGTGAACTCATAATGTTCACACTTTCAGTAGTCTGTTGAGACGGAGTTCTACGAGAAGACCTCTGTGGAGATATCATCTCTAGCTCTCATATAGGAGGATTAATTGGCGGTATGAAAGCAGTTGCCAATTCATCCACTGCCTGTGCAGCCAATTCTGGGCCTATTTCAGGAGAAGAATGATGGCTTTCAGATGATTTTTGCTTTTTATGAGCTACCTTCTTCTGACGTGCGGTTTTTACTGAAGACGGTTTTGTGACAACCCTTACTTTCTTAGAAGAATGAGAGGCTATAATGGCAGATTTTTATTTCCTTTTGTGTTTACCTCTTTTTGGTCTTTCATCTGAAGATTCCTCTATTTCAGGTTCCGTAATGGGTGATGTCCCTACGATATCTCTTCCCCAAAAAGCTATTTTTTGAGCATTCTTGAGGTCATGGACAGATGGATTCAGTCTTGTACCTAGTACAAAACTGGACTCACAATTATAGTTGGCCGCAGGAGAATTTGTTTTACAATAAAACTTGCCAACAGCATATAGGATATGAGCACTATCGGCTTTCCTTGGCATAGTAAAAGAGGTATTAGTACCACTCGCATTATAGTTTTGCCAGGCTTTAATCCCATCAAGTAAACTTCCTTTGTATTAGAGAAAGGAGCTGGCATTTTCCAAAAACCATTGACTATAGCCAAACTGGCGGGCAAAGCGGATAGATAAATATGGTTTCAGATAGATATCCTTCTGTCTTCGTAATATTATATATGAAGGACGGATGGATTGAAGCCAACAAAACGTCCCTTCTGACAAAGTGGAGGCATTGTTTATCCCTGTATCTGTCAGCACAATACCTCCTCGCTACCCAAAAAATTTGGGACTATCTTGAAGAAGTCATAGGCTTGAAAATATCCAAGTACTCTTCTACATGATATAATTTTATTAAAATTCCATGTCTTACCTTTGTAGCACCTAAGTATGCCATCTTCGGGCAAAGTTTCAAATTCTAGCCCTGGGTGCATCAGCTTGGGGCAGTGTAGAATCAACCAACACATCAAATAGTGGAATGGTAGTTTCGATCTGATAAAATCCTTCTCTCTTGGGCTGTATAATGCACTATATACGAAATTATGCAGTCCTTTATGGATGCTGCATACCATGGCCGGGAGAAGGCCAGCTTATGACTAAATACCAGTTTCACAGCAGGAAGAATGAAGCTCCGGCTTAACCTCTCGATGGCTCCTACACCACTAGAGACCACACAGTTTCTTAGCCAAGCCATCAGATAACCTGCTACAATTGCTTTATCGGATAGGGGTGAAGTAGATGTAGAAATAATGATAGGCTGAAGAGTTGGTATCATCGTCTCTCAAGTTCCTTTTATTAAAATCCTTCATTAAATCTTTGATTTCCACCTTTGTTATTGTCAAGCAAATAGTATAATCCTTTTGACCGGATTATTTAGTAGGGCTTTGAAAAGATGGTCTATCCAGTGTTTGGTAAGAGGAATTAGACGTTCGGTTCTTCCTGACTTATTTCTTCTGTAACAAATATTATGGTGAAACAATAGTTCTTTATACACATCCAACATATCAGGGTTTGTCTCCTTCATTGTGTCCAGTTCCGCATCTGTGGGAGTGTACTCTTCATAAGGCTTATTACCCACATAGAATTTTAGAGATCACCTGCATCTTGTGAAGAGTTAAGCCCATTTCACCAACAAGTGTAAAGAATGTGCCAGTGTCACAGTTATACATCTCTGCAAGTGCAACAAACATATGAGTGTTCATTTGTAGCCCATAACAAGTGGCCCTGACAACCTAGTACAAGCCACACTCTTTAAGGATCGTTGCATAATTGGTCAAGACCCACTCTGAAATATTACTCCATGTACTGTCGCTGTGAATCCAATTCAGTAACTTCAAAGAGCCAGTAGGATAAGACAAATCCTTAGAAAGTAACTTATTGGTAAGGGTTACAGCAGCATATCCTAGAACATCTTGCTCGACATCACTCTTGATGATTCCAGGCAATAAACCGAGCTGAGTGAAAGAGACATCTCTTTTTTTACACTCAAAAGTATTCTGATTAGTGTCATTTAATCGATGAACAATATGGCCAATAGGAGACCCAGCTTGTGTAGGAGTGATTGAGTATTCCATCTTCCTCGAAAAGGCAACTAGAGCATAAGACATCAAAGGTAGATGACGCTCGGTAGATAGTACAAACATCTTCCAATTTTTTGAGACAAGTACCCAAGAATGTTTATCCTTTTTGAGCATATGGTTGTCATTTCCCATCAAAATCAAAGCCTCTCCGAATAGAAAAGCTCGTCTCAAAAACTTCTCATTATTCAGTGTGAAGTCACCACTAGTTAACATCTGTTGTAGAAAGCTTTGGGTCTGATTAATGATCATTTCTTGTCTTCAAAGAGGTTGATCTTTGTTAATTTGAGCCATCATATAAGATATCAGCTCAGAGTGATTGGTGCCTAACATTCCTTCAGGTGCATCTAACTAGGACTCTCCAAGCATGTTAGTTGGAAAATGTACTACAAAATCAAGAAGGAAGAATATTAGTCACATAACTTTTGCCTCTGTTTTCACAAATGAAAAAAATAGGCACATAGGCATTTATACATCTATTCTTCATTTGCTATTTGTTTATGTCGCATAATATAAGGAGTGTATGGGTACAGATTAGTCAAACTCATGCTCCAGCTCAAAGAAGCACATAAACCAAGACATGCATTTTTTTCAGTTGAAGCCTCACAGCAACAACAATGCACGTAATGGAGAAGTCAGTCTACACATTTTTGGAGTAGAGTTTCCTCACTCATGTGTCAAGACTTGTAAATGCATAATCTTATGAAGTTCTTGATTACAAGCAGCAAATTTGTAACACCCAATTTTCCAGAAGAGGGCAATTTTGAAATTTTGTGATTATAATTATTATTTAATGATAATTATTTCATATTATGATTTTTAGTGAATTTTAATTATTTTTGAACTATTTAAATTCATGACTTGAGATTTTAGGTGTTTTGCTAGTGAACCGTAGAGACTGTCTACCCTGGAGCCTAGCCATGTGATTAGGATATCTCATTTATCATTTTAGTTTGAGGGTATTTTTGTCATTTTTTTAATTATTTGAATTTAATATATTTTGTTAGGAATTTAAAATGATTTATTTGAATGGTGTGATTTAATATTATTTGATTAATCTCCATGTGGTTTATGGTTAGCTTAACCTAGATTGGACCTGACCTAGATGAGTCATGACTAACTTAGTGAGCCACTTTGAAATTAGATGAGTTGGTTAAGGGGGTTAAGTCAAGTTTAGTCATGGTTAAGTGATTTGCAAGGACTAGGATAGAACCTTTTGTTCTAGGCCATCTATTTTCCCATGATTCAATCCTAGCCATAGGATGACACCTAAAAACCCTAACCCTAACTATTATGACCAGCCAAGAGACTTTTCCCCTTGCCTATATAATGTCTCTATGGGGATTTGTGCCTCCTTCTTCAATAGTTCTTCATTTCTTAAGGAAATAGGTAAGCCTTCATAAATTCCTTCCTAGTTTAATCAATAGGACTCATTTTTTATTGAAATTTCTTCCATTAGGATCTAATCATTGTTCTCTTGCTGTTTGTCGTGTTCAAACTCAGCTTTGGGGCAATTTGGAGAAGTTTGCTAGCAAGAGGAAACCCCCCATTTGAGACTTTTCTTGCATTTTGACACCAATAGGTAAATCATTGTAAACACCATTAAAATTCTAGTTTCCTTGCATGTAGACCTAGCCCTAAGTGTCCTGGTCCTGTAGGTATTCCTAGACCTAGGTTTTGTGTCCATTTCGTGTCCTAAATGGACACGTATCAGCCTATAGACCTAGGTGTTTGATGAAATGTCCCAAAGGACATTTTGGTTGAATTTTGGGATTGTGTTTGAATGGGAAATTAGATCTAGGGCTTGTTTATAGGTTTCCAATTTACTGAGTGTAATTTAGTGTGTGTCGGACACACAATGGGACACGAAATCCATGTATTTCTGCACCGTACAGCTTCCCTGCCTCTCGGGGGCTGTATCGGACACCACACGCAACCAGGACACGTGAAATTTGACACACGCCTTGGGGCAGTGTCTGACATGCCACATGTCAAATTTCAGGTGACCACGTGGCGTGTCGAGAGAGGAATTAGTGTCGCACGGATTCTTCACTGTGCAGTACGCACAGAAAATCGGGCACTGATACGTATGTCGTATCATACACACGCGCATTGTGGACACGTATCAGGGTGTCCCCGACCTAGCCCTAGTCCCCCTCGACACTGGGACACGATCACGAGATCTGTGTCGCTTTGTGTCAAGTGCACGAGTACTGGAAACACGTGCACGACACTGCTTTGCACTGAACTGTGTGCACAGTTCTGTCATTTGCTTCACTGTTAATTTTAGTTTTTTTATGTTTTAATTCATGTTATTAATTAGTAAATAGATCCTAAACTTGATGTTAAGTCTTGTTCTAATTGTTACATGATTTAACTTTGGTTTTAATGAGGAGTTGGATTCGAACATTTGGGTAAAATGTCTTTTGGCTGAAACTTTCTGATACTTTTTTTTCAAATGTTCCTAACTAATTAATCCTATTTTTATTGATGTTTCAACCTCTGTAAATTACCCCACATGTTGTAATTCATGTTTAGCTAGGTATTTACCTTCGAAATTGGGCTTTTGGTGTGTTATTGGAATTTGGACATGTGATTGATTCGAATTCTGTTAATTGAGTTGTAGGGTAAATTCCTATTTCCTGGAATGTGATTCCAATTGTTATTCATAGAAATTCAGTTAGCACCATACACAGTTTATTGCCAAAGCCATGACTGATTTTATTTATGGGCTAACTGTTGTGTATTGTTTGGGTATTCCTCACTGTTTTTTTCCAGTTTTCCCTATTAACCTGAGTGTATGTTCATTTCACTGAATAGGATTTAGGTACACTGTTTTGTATTCACTGATTATTTCCAGATTTATTTTGTTATCATTCACTGATTTTCTCACATTGTTCATTGATTTTTCCCATTTCGAAATGCTGATTACCTTGAATGAGTTCTAAACATCATGAACTGGAAATTCCTATTAACTGTTTCCCTTGATAACCTGAGAATGAGACAATGGGGTTGATTTCTAATTTGAAAATCTGAGAATGAAGTGTTGATGTCATGAGATTGATGAGTGTTTATTCTTGTTAAACTGATTTCCTTTCTTCTTCTTTTTCAATTGCAATAGTTCCCTGATACCTAAATATCTGTCATATTTCTTCACTGTTTCCAGATTTCGAATATGAGTTTTGACATCGATTTTAACCTAATTTAAACTGTTATTTTCATGGATTTAAACCACTAATGTGTACTCCTATATGAGTTCTAATGGTATGTTGATTTTGGGTTTGTTTGGATGTGGTTTGGATTAAATTCTGAGAAATTCAATTTAGGTCCTGTTTGAACTGTCCTTAACTGAGTTTGGGGTGCTTAAATATGTGTTAGTTTGGACTGAATCTAGAATTATAAAAGGGGACTGTTAACTGAAATTTAAAGGGGGCTGTGCACATTATTTCCTCACTGTTTTCCACCCTCTCTCACTCACTGATTTCCACATTCTCACTGTTTTGCCACTGTTTGTTTCCTTTTACTGTTATGTTCACACTCACATGTGTATCACACACTCTTGTGTTATCTCAACACCCACACACTCATGTTTATGACACACACTCTCTTTTTGACACCCTCTTGACACTAGCTCTACACACAAGCCCACATGCCTTATCAATCATTCACACACACACATTTTTCTCTCATTTACACACATATACATTCCTCACTTCACACTTGTATTCTCACACACTATATGAGACAGCCTCATGTCTATCTCTCCCACACACACACACTTGAACACAACACATTTCATATCCTATTTCACTATGCTTATGAATATGTGAGATTCCCATTTTTAGGTATATATATATGTGTGATAATATAGGTACCTATATGCTAATGTGCGTGTACTATTGTGTATTAATTTGGGTATATATAGTGTATGGGTGATATGTATATAGTTAGCCTATATGAGTGTTTTATATTATATTATAGCTATATCAATATGTGTAATATATATTAGATATATATGGCATGTGTAATGTGAATATGGTTGGTTCATAGGCATGGTATAGCCTATAGCCCATGGATGTGTCTGTGTGTCAGTTTAGAGTCTGGATTAGACTTGGTAGACCTAGTAGAGTCTAGATTAGTCTTGTACAGCCTAGTTTAGACTAGTATAGACTTGATTAGCCTACTTTAGACTTGTTTGACCTAGTTTGACTTCCAGAGTTGACCAAGAGTTGACTTTGGTCTAGATTGACCTAGAATCGTGTAGAATGCATAGTAGGACTTCATTATATCATTTTAGACTTGTTGTGACTTGTGTTGTTCTGATTAGGAGCCAGACACCTCTCCTCGGACAGTACATTTGCTTCAGACATTCAGATACGAGGTGAGTACATTCTCTGTTCATTTCATATCCTGCTTAGAATCATTTTCCTGCTTTAAATTACTTTACTTGATACTGTCACGTTGGTCACACGGATTGGTACTATATGGATCTTTTCATGAGATGTTATCCCCCTCGGGAGCATCGGATACAGCATTTTGTGCGTTTCACGAACCATCACGTATCTCTATGCTTCCTCTGATTCACGAACTGCCTGTGACACATGTACTCTCATGTTCACAGAGCCCCCATGAATCACCTTCACGTACCACTCATTTTATGAGCCATGTGAAGTTTCACGAACCTTAACATAACTTGAACGGATCCTTGTGTATTGATTGGGGTTGGGGGAGTAGAAATATACATGTGAATATTATCCAAGTAGCTGTAGTCATGAACCACCCTCTTAGCTGTAGTCATGAACCTCCTATGCCATTCACTTGTTTATATTTTACTCTGACTTACTAGTCACTATTAGCTCTTTACTTATAGTAGATATTTCCATTACAGTTTTTCTCTCTGTTTACATACTGCATTTATTCAGTATCTATATCTTACTTTACTGCATGATTATATTTCTAACCTGCTATGAACTGTTGAGATGTACTGTACTCGCTCCTGTCCTGACTGGACCTGTTGAAAATATTACAGAGGACGAGAAGGAGGCCTGGGAGGATACCTTCTTCGGATAGCTCTAGCTGAGGACATCACCCCACTGCCTAGACTAGTTTAGTTAGGCCTTATCTTATTTTCATGTTGTCTCGAGTCTGTTTAGCTAGTCTTTACTTCTGTTCAGAGATGTTGAGTTGTATATTTTCTTTCTTTCTGTAAGCTGAGATATGTACTCTGGATATTTGCTGGGATATTATCCTAGACTTTTCTATATTCAGTATTCCTTGAGTTCTATATCATATTGTGTTCTTCCTCCTTAGTCGTGATTGAGTTCTTTTATTGCTTAGTTATATTGCTAGATGTATGTTGACCTAGGACAGCGTTCTACCGCCGACACTGCGGCGTAGGCTGGGCATTGTGACGTCTCGTACCCTCACAGTGGGTGCGGATCGTGACACGTTTTTAGTGGTGGCCCATGCAGGTCGAGTTTATGTAGTGGTATTCGAACTAGAGTATCACTACAGCCTGCAGTAGGATTAGGATACATATTTTGAAGGTACTCAATCACTGTTAGGATTCCTTGAAAGATTCCTGGGACGAACCTTGAGAATCTTGTTTAAACTTCAATTTAAATCATTACCCTTGCTTTGTTGCTCTCACTCCTTGATTATCGAATTTGATTTTGTTGGATCGTTGTTGATTTGATTTTCCTATCGAGATGAATTTTTATGGCCCGAGTTACGATATTTTCTGATAACATATGACGACGGGAATACAGGGATGGTAAAACGTCTACTTGGTTATGGAACCTAGAGTTTATCGCAGCTATATTAGCTGGCGTGGCGGAAACATAGAGACCTGACTTCGGATGTACGTATCTTGGTTATGAGATTTGGAATTCCTCGCAGCTATACTAGTCGGCATAGCGAGAATTCCAGACGACATGATTATAGAGGTGCATGCCCCTGTTATGTACTCTACCGTTTATCGCAGCCTTGCTTACTAGCGTGGCGAGGACTCTGAGTATCATGATTTTGGACAGACGCATATGATTATCAGATTGTATCTTAGAAAGGTTCTTAAATATATCGTCTCTATCTTCATTCCAGTTATTATAAATTGTTTCCATCATTAAATAATTTAGGAGTAGAGATCTTCTTAGCTTTATAGAGCTTTTCTTTCTTAGTGTGATGATTTGATGACTTGTGATTAGGCCCTTGTCTTAGGAATGATAGTATAGCCTGGCTTTAAATAGTAATTCTTGTAGCTAGTTCTCCTTTGTTGATATTTACTAGTTTTTCAGCCTTGATGATTGATTTATATTTTATTTCCTTTCTCTTTCTTTCAGTATGGCACCCATGACCCGAGCCCGTCGCCTGAGAGCAGCTGCAGCTACTGAGAGCGTGCCTCCACCTCCTACTGTTCAGGAGATAGTTATCCCTCTATCTGATCAGGGGGTGGTGGCACCTCCTGCCATTGAGGAGATGGTGGTAGCCTCGCCAGAGAGTCTTCTTCATCTCCTGTCATTCAGGAGAGAGCTGCGGATTTGCCTGAGACCGAGAGCCTTCCCTACCCTCTGCACTCCATACTGTACCACCCGGGGGTTTGCTACTTGAAGCAGCCCAGGTGTTTGCATTTTTCCAAGAAAGGTTGATGGAGTCACAGAGAGCTCATGAGAGGCCATGAGGGAGCAAATCCAGAGGTTGCCACGTCTGCGGGACTCTGTGCTTCGGAGGAGAGCCTAGCTCCAAGAGGGCGAGGAGCAGTAACAAGTCTACCCAGAGTCTGAGGAGTACCCATTTATCCAGCCTATCATCATACCCAGCCCAGTCTCCTGTCCAGCAGAGGCCAGCTGAGCCGGAGCCTATCTGTGCCTACTGCAAGAAGTCTGGACACAAGTGGAACAACTGTAGAAAGAGACTAGGATTGTGCCTAATCTGTGGTTCAGCTGCACACTGGATGCAGCACTGCCCTGCTATACCTGCCCCAACCAGGGCCCTGCTCCCAGGAGGGAGTTCTGGTTCTCAGACCTAGCTGGAGGTGAGTTTGACCTAACCTTAGTATTTTTGAGAACTTTGATGCATCCCTTGCTTGTATGTTTTGATACCTTGTGATTGCCTAGTACTGTAGCGTGGTTGGTGTAACCTAGATGAGACCCCAGACTGATATTGCATGCCATGACCCATAGGTTACACTTTTCAACTGTATGATTAGATAGATTCTGAGACTATGATTGCTGGGGGTTTAACCTATAAGGCCGGCTACCATCTTAATTTCGAGGACGAAATTTTATAAGATGGGTAGGATTGTAACACCCAGTTTTCCAGAAGAGGGCAATTTTGAAATTTTGTGATTATAATTATTATTTAATGATAATTATTTATTATGATTTTTAGTGAATTTTAATTATTTTTGAACTATTTAAATTCATGACTTGAGATTTTAGGTGTTTGCTAGTGAACCGTAGAGACTGTCTACCCTGGAGCCTAGCCATGTGATTAGGATATCTCTATCGTTTAGTTTAAGGGTATTTTTGTCATTTTTTAATTATTTGAATTTAAATATTTTGTTAGGAATTTAAAATGATTTATTTGAATGGTGTGATTTAATATTATTTGATTAATCTCCATGTGGTTTATGGTTAGCCTAACCTAGATTGGACCTGACCTAGATGAGTCATGACTAACTTAGTGAGCCACTTTGAAATTAGATGAGTTGGTTAAGGGGGTTAAGTCAAGTTTAGTCATGGTTAAGTGATTTGCAAGGACTAGGATAGAACCTTTTGTTCTAGGCCATCTATTTTCCCATGATTCAATCCTAGCCATAGGATGACACCTAAAAACCCTAACCCTAACTATTATGACAAGCCAAGAGACTTTTCCCCTTGCCTATATAATGTCTCTATAGGGATTTGTGCCTCCTTCTTCAATAGTTCTTCATTTCTTAAGGAAATAGGTAAGCCTTCATAAATTCCTTCCTAGTTTAATCAATAAGACTTTTTGATTGAAATTTCTTCCATTAGGATCTAATCATTGTTCTCTTGCTGTTTGTGGTATTCAAACTCAGCTTTGGGGCAATTTGGAGAAGTTTGCTAGCAAGAGGAAACCCCCCATTTGAGACTTTTCTTGTATTTTGACACCAATAGGTAAATCATTGTAAACACCATTAAAATTCTAGTTTCCTTGCATGTAGACCTAGCCCTAAGTGTCCTGGTCCTGTAGGTATTCCTAGACCTAGGTTTTGTGTCCATTTCGTGTCCTAAATGGACACGTATCAGCCTATAGACCTAGGGTTTGATGAAATGTCCCAAAGGACATTCGGTTGAATTTTGGGATTGTGTTTGAATGGGAAATTAGATCTAGGGCTTGTTTATAGGTTTCCAATTTACTGAGTGTAATTTAGTGTGTGTCGGACACGCAATGGGACACGAAACCATGTATTTCTGCAACGTACAACTCCCCTGCCTCTCGGGGCTGTATCGGACACCACACGCAACCAGGACACGTGAAATTTGACACACGCCTTGGGGCAGTGTCTGACACGCCACATGTCAAATTTCAGGTGACCACGTGGCGTGTCGAAAGAGGAATTAGTGTCGCACGGATTCTTCACTGTGCAGTGCGCACAGAAAATCGGGCACTGATACGTATGTCGTATCATACACACGCGCATTGTGGACACGTATCAGGGTGTCCCCGACCTAGCCCTAGTCCCCCTCGACACTGGGACACGATCACGAGATCTGTGTCGCTTTGTGTCAAGTGCACGAGCACTGGAAACACGTGCACGACACTGCTTTGCACTGAACTGTGCGTGCACAGTTCTGTCATTTGCTTCACTGTTAATTCTAGTTTTTTTTATGTTTTGATTCATGTTATTAATTAGTAAATAGATCCTAAACTTGATGTTAAGTCTTGTTCTAATTGTTACATGATTTAACTTTGGTTTTAATGAGGAGTTGGATTCGAACATTTGGGTAAAATGTCTTTTGGCTGAAACTTTCTGATACTGTTTTTTTTTCAAATGTTCCTAACTAATTAATCCTATTTTTATTGATGTTTCAACCTCTGTAAATTACCCCACATGTTGTAATTCATGTTTAGCTAGGTATTTACCTTCGAAATTGGGCTTTTGGTGTGTTATTGGAATTTGGACATGTGAGTTGATTCGAATTCTGTTAATTGAGTTGTAGGGTAAATTCCTATTTCCTGGAATGTGATTCCAATTGTTATTCAAAGAAATTCAGTTAGCACCATACACAGTTTATTGCCAAAGCCATGACTGATTTTATTTATGGGCTAACTGTTGTGTATTGTTTGGGTATCCTCACTGTTTTTTTCCAGTTTTCCCTATTAACCTGAGAGTGTATGTTCATTTCACTGAATAGGATTTAGTACACTGTTTTGTATTCACTGATTATTTCCAGATTTTGTTATCATTCACTGATTTCTCACATTGTTCATTGATTCTTCCCATTTCGAAATGCTGATTACCTGAATGAGTTCTAAACATCATGAACTGGAAATTCCTATTAACTGATATGGTTTCCCTTGATAACCTGAGAATGAGACAATGGGGTTGATTTCTAATTGAAAATCTGAGAATAAAGTGTTGATGTCATGAGATTGATGAGTGTTTATTCTTGTTAAACTGATTTCCTTTCTTCTTCTTTTTCAATTGCAATAGTTCCCTGATACCTAAATATCTGTCATATTTCTTCACTGTTTCCAGATTTCGAATATGAGTTTTGACATCGATTTTAACCTAATTTAAACTGTTATTTCATGGATTTAAACCACTAATGTGTACTCCTATATGAGTTCTAATGGTATGTTGATTTTGGGTTTGTTTGGATGTGGTTTGGATTAAATTCTGAGAAATTCAATTTAGGTCCTTTTGAACTGTCCTTAACTGAGTTTGGGGTGCTTAAATATGTGTTAGTTTGGACTGAATCTAGAATTATAAAAGGGGACTGTTAACTGAGATTTAAAGGGGGCTGTGCACATTATTTTCCTCACTGTTTTCCACCTCTCACTCACTGATTTCCACATTCTCACTGTTTTGCCACTGTTTGTTTCCTTTACTGTTATGTTCACACTCACTGTGTATCACACACTCTTGTGTTATTCAACACCCACACACTCATGTTTAT